>JASKGN010021906.1:0-56743 GCA_030556245.1 Falagria sp. GC000072 | reverse complement strand
TGCAATGGCGAAGTTTGCACCTATTCAAATACATGTAAACCACACCAGTCATTAGTTAATGCCGTTTTGGCCATTTAGGCCGCTGCCTCAAATCGAGCCGAAGTGTTCGTGGATGGTGGATGGGCGAAATCAACTTCTTTCCCCATTAAAATGCATGTAAAATGGGCATTGTAGAGTTTGGAAGTATCAGGAGCGCATAATTCAGAGCAAGTAGCTCAGCCAGCACGGCGCACTAGGCTTGAAGTCAAAGTAAGTTTTAACATTGAATTCGCAAGTGGCTTGGTGGCTCAGTGCTTAGAGCGTCTGACTCTCGTGCTCAGAATCGATGGTTCAATTCCCGATACTTCCTTTTTGATTTTTAATGAAATTTGAATTATTAATTTTTTTTTCTATTCAATTAATTGTTTCTTCATTCTAAATCTTAGTAATAAAATTCCTTTTGCTGTTAATAACCACCAGCAAATTCGAATTTTAGATCTGGAGAAAAACGGGATGATAAGCTGATCTAAGCAATAAAGGCAAAGTTTGGAAAACAATATGCTGCTGGTATAGAAAAACAGGTTGGAAAAAACCAGTGGGGAATCAAAGTAGCATAGTTTCCTATGGGCTAGAATGCTTTAGCGGGGTCAAGTTTTCCAAAGCATGTGCTAAACATGCCAAAGATTCTCGCGTTTACCCGGATATCTACTACCTGTATTAAATTATATCTCATTATATTATATATTAAACTTTTACTTCAGAGTTACTCTGTAAAATTTTCGTTTTATTGGATGTTATTTAGTTT
This sequence comes from Falagria sp. GC000072, assembly GCA_030556245.1. Taxonomy (NCBI): domain Eukaryota; kingdom Metazoa; phylum Arthropoda; class Insecta; order Coleoptera; family Staphylinidae; genus Falagria; species Falagria sp. GC000072. Next base: position 55,959 of record JASKGN010021906.1, on the reverse strand, counting down.
TAGTTCTTTATTATATAAACATGGAAAATATGAATAGGAATTATAGGTAAACAGAAAATGTAAGTTAGTTTTTCCGAAGTAATTTTAATAAGCATTTTAAAATCGCCAACAATTTATGTCTAATTTTCATATCATTATGCAGACTTAAATTTAAATAAATATTAAATTAAAATAAACGCTATCAGTGACTTTTCATATTAAAATAGTTGCAATAAGTACACATGAAATTTAATTTTGCTATTATTTTCATTAAATATCTATATTGTATGTATTGGCCATGCAACGATCATTTACTCATTTAGAATTTTGTTCTATTCATTTAATTAACATTTTGTCCATTTTAATAATATTCCGATATTAATTATATATGATGATACAATAACTTCGATATACAGCGTAACAATGTCACATTATAAATATTTTACATTTTAATTAATTAATTTATAGAAATATTTTGTTAATTAATTATTTACCTCTTGTATACAATCAATTAATTCCCGAAAAACAAATTACTGTTATTATTAATTTTATTGCTTTTATCTTTATTTTATAATTTCAACTTTGAATGGGTCCAATTTAAAATGGAAGAATATTAGCATCACTCTTCATCAAAACCACTATATTAAAGCAATAATTAAAAAATTCCATAGCCATAAATTCGTAATTCAAACCATCCTCGAAATTCAGACTGAGCCATTGGAAAATGGATATATATTCATTTGGTTTATTATGAATTAATCATCAGCATCAATTAAACGAACGTTAAAAACGATTGAATCCGAAATCCGCCACCTAGATAAAATTTGCATCAGCTCTTCGTTTCGAATTACGATTGTGAAAACACGTACGTATTTAAAATGCATTGTTTCGGGATATCTCGTATTGTTTGTTTCGTCTATTGTTTGGCTGAGGTCGGCAATTGTCCCATACTCCATTCTACTTCAGTATTTCGCAACGCGAGTGTGGTGTTACAATTACGTGTCGCGCAACCTCATTCTACCACTGCAAATTATGATAATTTGAAGAAGACTGAAAGCAAACTCAATATTTAATAATGGTTTAGTGATTTATCAATAAACAGACCATAATGCAAGTGATTTTATTGTGCGGGGAACATTATATTTATATAAAACTGTCATGGCGACAACAACAATGGAATGCAGCGTCTACTTGTTTGTTTACACAACTTCCAACACGAATTGTTTGTTATTGGACATATTCACGTAGGTAAATCAAACATTTTACAATGTGATTCTTTTTAATTATTTGATGAATGATTATCCTGAATTTGTCCTGAATGAAAATTTGCGAATAGCAAAGTCATTCCATTCAAAACGAAAACCAAAAGTTAATTGAGTCTCCAGGCAAGTAACTTCCTCCTGTGAATGATAATTAATTGGTAACAGCGTTTCTTAAACCGAGCATAAAGTACAAAATAAACTAATTAGCCGATTAGATTTGGACATTTAGATATTGTTAATTGGTTCGTTTCGCATGCGGCGCATAACACTAGCCACTTGAATCCCAAAACGGACGATTCAATCAGCCCCAACCTAAGCTAACCCTGGGGCCTTCCAAGAGAAATTAAGAAGTTCACGACGTCCATTCGCCAACTTGCTGCGTTTCCAGCATGTCGTCTTTGCAATCCACACAACTTGCGCCTTTCCAACTTCAGAATAGCTCCCTGTGCCTCGCGAATTCCCAGTGCATTTCCACCACTCTTTGTCAATGAATTTTCGACGGACTGACATAATACTGGCATTGATATCTTTCCTTTTCTCGTCCTTGGCTGTTGTTATTTATTTTGTTTAAACCTCTCGACGGAGCCCCGTTGGACCTACACAACCAACAGATATACATCCGCTTCGCCTGATTCGTACGTCTTCAGTTCACATTTCTAGTTGTCTGCTTTGTTGATTCCCTCGACAATTCTAACAGTCAAACTCCGCGAGGAATATTATAAGCGAAAACAATTTTCAAATGCCTTTCATAATGTTTTTCCAAACATCTAGCAAAAATGGATTTAATCCATAAAAAGGGTTATAAATTCAATTTGGTTTTATTAATTTTTTATTAATTCTAAACTCCAGGGGTATAAAAATTAAAGTCTATTAAAAAAATTGACTAAAATGAAAGGACACATAAAACCGATTCCCAAGACTGAATTGGAATTGAGGTATAGGAGTACCATAAATCCTTTGAGAACTAATTTAGTTAGCGTGCCGATGATGAATTAACACAAGCCGAAAATGAAAATTAAAGGCCGCAATGGAAATCATAATTATCTGGCAGGGCAAGTAGCAAATCCATAGCTGTATATCATGCAGACCCTGTCGAAGTGGCGCAGTGGCAATATAGTAGTAGGTTTCACTATCGAATTGGTCTCTCGCATTTTTGACGCGTCCTCGACGTCGGCCGTTTGTTTTGTCGATCCGTGCCATTTCTCACTGTCAATGAAGATAGGTTTCTACCACCTGTAGGTTATTTACTCCATACCACTTTATACCACTTCTATTTACTCGAAGCGATCCCCTCTGCGTTTCGAGTCGTATTCCCTAGTTCACATCTTCCCGTTTTTTCCCCAACTCGCTGCAACCGCTGGCTGCGTCCTTCTCGATTGCTTCGAAGCGTCTCGAATGTCCCTAACACGCTCTTATTGCAACCCCTCGCGTATCTCACACTCTTCAAGATTAACCGCAGGAAGAGAGGCAGCAGGCGAAAACAACCGAAAACACTAAACGCCACAACACTGAGACAGACGAGTGGCGGCGCGCCACGACCCTTTGCCTATCGCGTCAGCCATCACGCAGCCCCCACGCGCCCGCCACTTATTTTCGAGGAGCTAACGCACCACCGGAAATAACTTCTCTGCGAGTCCCCCTTTATTTTGGCGGCTAACATATAATAATAAAATCGTTAAAAAACTAATAGGAAATCCACCCTTGGCGTTTAATGATTGTGCCAAACAGCAACGGTTCGTTGTGAGGAGGAAAAACTAGGGGCAACAAGGGAAGTAATTCGGTCGTTTACTTGTTGCATTTAGGCTTTTCTCTCTGAAACCAATTGATGCTATCGGTCTAAAGGCCTACTTAATCTTCCAAAATATTTATTAAATTCAGATAATTAGATGTGTTATCCTTGTATATAAAAACTAGTCCTTTATTTCTGCCCTTTTAATTTTGTGTCAAAATATATTCATTTAATATGCCAATTAAAACAGGAAAGCCTGCCCACTTTTCGTATAGGATGTTACGTCGAGCCTTAATGTTTTATTTGCGTTTGTTTCATTTTCAGGATAGTACCATAGTGCGTGCTTAAAAGCAAGGACCTTCAGCCTTTACTGGAGACACACCGGCATACAGGAGTCGCCACGAATGCAAAATGTAAGTGGAAAATGCGATTTTCATGTTTTGTTCGTGCCGTTCGCAAATGTTTGTTTGTTCGTTTTGTTTATTCGAGGTCGGTTCTCGGCGGAACGCTTACGAGAAGAGATGCGCACGAATTCTGCACGAAACGGGAAGCGAGAGCCGAGTCGGCTACTTCTCCAACGTGTGTGACTCTGTTGCACAAATGTTTTAAATTTCAATTAATTGTTTTAATGCGTTGCGCCATGTAAATTTCGCTCGTAAATAAATTTCTTTTAAATTACTTTCGAATGAAAGTTATTTTCAGCTATGATTAATTAATTTATGTGTAATGGGAGAGTTGGAGTTTTGTTTTATTCTTTTTTTCATTATCGGGAAATTATTTTATTAGTTATAATCTATAATTACTTCGGATTGGCAAATTGTAATTGAAATTTATTGACGATATCATCACTCGATTAATTTCTTTCGCGTTGCTACCCCCTATTGTTTGAGATGTAACTGCAACTGACATTCGTTTTCCTTTGTAAAAAGTGAATGTTTGCATGATGGGAGTTAAAATGACAGATTGAGAACAAAGCCGGTTTAAAAGTACTTACAAACAGACAAAAAGAATTGAAATTCCAAATCTTTGTTAAAATACTACTGCTTTTGATACTGGGTCCTTAGACTTATCAGGAAATCAAAATTGCTTGGCTAATGGTTACAAAATTCCCTCATTTGAAGACTCTGTAAATCATGTTAAAAGTTTTCAACAGTGATTAATTTTTAGACAGTAAACATTTCTTATAAAATTTAAACTGCTAAGCTGCATATCGTGTAAAACTACAGAAAACTTTTAACCAGAAAGTCTATAGAGTGGAACTTTTATCCATATTTGCATATGAAACCTAGTTCACTATATTAAGACTTGTTTGTCTTCCAGCCTTTTAGGGAGATATACTTGTACATAGACAACAAATCGTAATTTTCTCTTTTTAATTTTTCATCAAAAAATTTCCCTCTTTCTTCGCCGCGGTCGCCCTCACTTGAATGTAACACTTTGCATAATTTTAAAATTCATAAACCGCACTCCTGGTCTTTTTCATAAAGAAGAGGGTTAGGAAAATAAGAGTAGGGTGTAACACAGTGTTGTATTAACAAACAGAAGAACATTAAACACTCGACTTCATAAACATCCCTTACTCTTTGCATTTTGTAACTCAATGATTCTGCAAAGTGGGGCATTTTTAATTTTCACAGAGGTCATAATTAATTCAATTGATAAACAAAGCCGTTAGATTTTCACTTGAAAGAATCAAAATTGCTAAGTTTTCCAGAAGAGAAATTCGGACGTGGAATTATGTGAGGGAGTTTAGAGTAGTAAATGCAACCCTGTGGTTAAGTTCAAAAAGGGAGTAACAAACAAACAAGGTTTAAGACCAAGACCGAAAGCGAGGACTTGCACGCTGTATTATACGGCTGGTTTTAACTGGCGAGTAGGACTTGGCAAAGCTAAACCAAGCCGCACTTTGCCTGTGGTGTACGAGGCGCTGGGCTTGTTTTTTCGTGCCACGTGACGACATGCAAACTCTTCAATTCTTCAACGCGAACACGAAAGTATACGCGAGGGCGGCTGCTGAACGTGAATCCGTCCAAAGACCGACCTTTGGATGTTCGTGCACTGGCGGTGGAGTTTTTTTTTACAAACGAGAAGGGCCGATACGCCACCCACTCATATGTCGATTGTGGCCTAGGGGGTTAGTTCACGTTCAAACATAACACATACTAAAATATATGGCACGTACTTAGGATACGTTAATGTAATTGTTGGCCACTTTGTGTATCGGTTTGACGGAATAATGAGTCTATTTAGACGTCAAACGCGAACATGCGATATATAATATTTAAATAGCTGTATGGCAATATACTGGGTGCTATGTGATGATGTGGTACCATTTGGGGATATGCAAAACTCCATGTTAAATTGTTAACAACATGAGCAATGCGTTAAAAACTAAAAACTTAATTGCTACTTAGGCAAACGTCCGTTGACAAAATGGATCGGATCAGTTTATAAACTTGATCCGAATTCAGAACTCAATTTTATACTTCACGCGCGCACGGAAATAAAATCTTACAATAATATATGTGCGAAAGTTTTGATTAAAATGATTAGTTAACGCCAGGTGAATATGGCGGCAGCATTGTTGGGCGTATTAAGGTTATTATGTTTGTTTGTAAAAAGTTTTTTCCAAGTCGACATGTCGACATGCATTCGTAATGAAGACATAAAAAAGTTTGCGTCGCGTCGGCGAGTATACCGACGCCGACGCCAACTACGACGGGCACAATATGCGCTCGCCACTATTGCGGTTACTCCGGCGGCGGTTAATTATGAATAAACTAGCGCGCAACTTGCTGGACATTATACATGTACAATAAGCCGACATGCGAACTGATAAACTGAGCAAGAGGTGAAACGAAGAAATCGAAATGACGGAAACCCGCAACGCGAAATATTAGTATTTGTTTGGGGTAGGAATATGTTGATAGGGTGATTCGGAAGCGCGGACACCTTTGAGTTATACCTACTCGACTACTAATTTCGTAATCACTATTTAAGTTACATTTGTATTCATGGTTTATGGTGTTATTCAAATTGACGACAATTTTAATTGAATGCAAAAAAGTGTGCAGGAGTCATAACGCATGGACGTGAGGAAATTTTGCATTGGAATTCGCTCGTTACGTCTAGGGTTTGGTTTATATTTCAGGGTTTAATGCTGCTAGAAAGGGTCTGAAATTAAATACGCGTATTAGTCATTTGTATACAGAGATTAGAACGCATTAATACTGTCACGAAACAGAATTAGTGGATTGGATGTTGTTGCTAATGGCTATCAGCTTTTAACATATTTGTATTTGATTTTAGAACAGTTAGTTTATTTGGCCCAAGAAAATAGGTATCTGCGTATCTGCGAAAAGTGTTAAATTCCTGTATCTTTCAACTTGCAAGCTGTTATCCAATTTATGTCAATCTCAATTTAAAACTGTGCCATAAAAGTAACTAAACTGACAGGAAATTTTCAACAGGCAACGAATCGAGACATTATCTAAGTTCTTCCTGTGAAAGGATTCACTGAAGGTTGCTCAAAAGTTTGTCGCGTCATTAGTTTTGATGTCACATCAAAAATTGACGCTTGCTGAATGCGTGAAGAGAAATTTTGATGATTTAGTTATTATCGAAAGTTATTGAATCGCAAACCCTAATGAATGAGTAAAATAGCTGCCAAAAGAAAATCAACGTTGGAAAATGTAATAGTGAAAAGTGTAAATATCGGTCATAAATCCATTATAATTGAATAGATCGAGAACGAGAAGTGGTGCATTTCAAATCAGAATTAAAAGCGATTTATCCTATTCTTCTGTCTCCACTCAAATTAATGCAGCACCAGATTTTAATTAATTTTGCCAACGATCATAATGGTGCCTTCGGATATTTAAATCATACCCTGCGCACCCTTGCAACCCGCAGCCACCAAGTATTGAGTGATAATTAGCTGTTGATTCGCATCGCAATGAAGGATTATAATTCACGAACGAGTAATCCTTGAAACCCGACATTTCAATTCGCTCGATTTAGAATCGAGATCGAAATCAAAATCAGAATCACAGCGCGCGCTAGTAGATCTAATACAGCACGTAAACGCAGACAAGGCAACGCGACCCCAACCTCGAAGCAGAGAAAATCGCGAGTGCCCACTCGATTCGCGTACTTCATATGCCCGATTTCAAAGCCATACCACAACGAGGAACGCGAGTGGTGCTGCTCCAGGAACGTCCCGAGCGCGTATCGACGATCGAATGCAAATGAGAGGTTTCGATATGACATCGAGCCGGTGACCGGAACGCGTTCGAAAAGAGTGGATGCTTAATGAATATGGAAATATTCAATGTCGTTAGATGTACGCCCATTCGATGTTGGTTCTTTGCGCTTTTGCATTTCGTACGGTGTGCTGCCGGGTGCTTCACGTCCGTCGACTTCTTTTTATCATCCTACTTTTTTCCCTGCCGTGCGCACTGAAAGAGAGGGGTAATTTTTTCGTGCACGATTTTTTTCCAAGTAGGTAAAGTTATAAATCATTTCGGATCGTTTAAACAAATGACGCCGGAATAATTTTTACATATTTTACTGCTGAGTTCTAGTTGGGCCACTCCGCCACATACTCCATTGTGTTCCTCGCGTTTTCATTTCCATTTCTCTTTTCTTTTTTGTGTTGTTCTTCTCGTATTCATTTTTGGGTCATATTTTTTCTATTTGGGACTCATATCACCAAATGATCATAACTTATCAACCATTGGAATTTATCAACATTCAAAACATTCCCACATTATTTACATATACCGCACATGTACAGGACATTCTACTTTTCTTTAAACGCTTTTTTCATTATGATAAGGTATCGTTATCTTTCATAACTTTCACTCATGAGAGAATAGCCGTTAGATGTTGAACGCTGTCCACGCGTGGAAGTAAAAATTCAGAGCGCTCATAAGCTCAGTGTTCGGTTTGCATGTGTCAGTGAGTGCTCTCACACGTACACTAGGTAGCCTACTGCGCTACTGAGCGGTGCCGAATGGCTGAGTACGTAGGAGCGCACAGAACTCACACCAAAGGATATAACATTCTAGCTAGTGGTAGTTCATTAATTATAACCCTCTAAATAAAAATATAATATTAAAATTGTAAGGGTATAAAAATAATAAACAAAAGTCGTTGTTACACCTCCCACCCTTATGATTAGTATGATTTATTGTTCAATACTGTTTAATAAATAACACAATAATAGTTTAACTCGAGTAAATAATACATTTTGTCATTTCTTCGATTCCTTCCTCGAAAAAAATAGCTTTTTAAGTTAGTAGCTGGAACCGCACGATATTTATCGTTCGCTCATTATCATTTTCTTTTGTCAATTTGTTATTTTCGTATTTCCGTAACGGAAAATAAATGGGCGAGAATCCAAGAGAACTCAAATTTCACGTGCATATTATAACACAGTAATGAAAGTGGAGTCCGCCTTGTCGTAAATGGTAAACCCTAAACAAATTGTAATTTCAATAATAATCGCGTGACGATCAGTACCACGTTAGTTTTCAATACAATTCGGTGCTAGCAAAGTATGACTCGATACCAAAGGAATAGTAAAAGATACACAAAATAATAAAAAGCAGAACATGTACACCAGCGTCACGATCTGCTGTATAGAATAAAACGGAAGTATGTTGATATTGCACGGAAACTGCAAACTTTATTCGTTATTATAAATTCTCTAACTGATTGTTATGTATGTAGCTATACGCATACAATGATGCAATGAAACATGATATATTAAAATTTGATATTAATATCTAAATAAGAACAGGAGCCGAACATAAATGAAATGCCTGCGCAATTTACTTTAATTTGTCATTATTTATTAAAGCATTTTCTTCTGATAAATTATCTAAACCCTAAAAGGAATAAATAAAATTCAACCTGTTTGCTATTCAAAAATGGAATACGAAAATACCACATAGAGGAAAGTGAGTGGACTTATACAAATACCAAAAACAATATACATATACATGTTTCATATGAACCGAATAATTTTGATATACACAGACTAGGAATCCACAGATCGCGTGATTGAATTCCCATTCCGAGGAAATTTAATCAATCAATGCATCTACATAATTCAGCTTAAATTTTCGAATGCACGCTTGGTTCGTTTTACTTTTATAGAGGTTTCCGTTTGCATGTACACTTCTTTTGTTCATTTGCAATTGAACCTAACAAGTGGGTTTCAATTCCATAAAAGTTTTTTTGTGAATAACTTAAATTGAGAAAAGCACAATAGTTATATTTGTAATTTTGTTGAGTGTACACTAAATAATTTTTAATAACGTGCATAATTTATGTAATTGCTCCTAGAAAAAGTTTTGGAGCACATGGCATTCCAACCAATTGCAACAAGATTAATGCAGACTTGATACAGTCAGTATATTAAAAAGCGATTTTAATTAATCACACAAATCATAGCAAAGCAATTTAAAAACGCACGTATATAACTCTTACCAAATGAATGAAATGAAATAACGAAGCACTTAATTTCTTTCGTTGCTCCGTGCCAGGGTTGTGCTTCAATGTACAATGTGCTTCATATCGCGAACGCATTACTGAACTGAACACTGAATTGTTAAGAAATAAAAAAAATCGTTTGCCGTTTAATTGTTCCTACGTTTTTTTCCGTCCTTTTTTCGCTCTGGGGTGGCGGCGTTTTGAAATAGCAGAACGAAATAATTGAAAACGTGCTGCTCTCGCAGAGCTGATGTCGGCACGGCGTTCACGTTTTCCGAGCATCCCGACCGGTGACGTTCGCTCGTTGTGTAACACAAAAATTAGAAAACCCGAGCAAAGGAAAGGATGAAATGCGATGGAATGAGACAGCAGAAGGAAATTTATGAAATTCGCATTAAAACGAATCCATGCGATGTGTATTTTTACGGATTTTCCGTCTGATTCAAATCGAAACAAAACAAACGAACTTGCTGTGAGAAATTACAATGTAATATCAGAGATTTCTGCTGGAGCAGAAGGAAACGAAAGAAAGATCAACAAAATAAATATTAAATAAAGCTTACGGGATTCATTGCTTTCATCAAATATAGATTTAGGTAGTGATAGGGTCCAAGATGGAGCTAAATACGTACTAAACAAATTCTTAAATTATCGATGACTACAATCTTCGGACATAATTACAAATTTTGTTTAAATATGTGTAGATTGTTGAAGATGTGTTGTATTTCTAAAAGTGCTTGTTAGATATTTTATCGTGTATAGCCTCAGGAAAATTTTTGCTGGGAAGATGTTACCACAGGTTTTATTAAAATTAATTTGAGAATCATTGTGCAAATCCTGCATTCGGATTTTTACGTCTCATTATCTGTATCAAAGGAAAAAAAAAAGTTTTGTATTTTATTTAAAATAAGCTTTATATTTTTAATTATTTATATACTCCGAGAACTGTAAAATATGTACTAGCTTCATAATTAACAATAAAGTTTCAAACACATTAACGTAAATAATGCGCAGCGAGAAGAGCCGTTAGTTGTCGAACACTGTCCACGCGTGGAAGTCAAAACTCAGAGCGCTAAGCTTATGCGGTTTGCATGTGTCAGTGAGTGTACTCACACGTACTCGAGCTAGCCTACTGCGCTACTGAGCAGTTCCGGCTGAGTATGTAGGAGCACACAGAACTCAAACCCGAATTAAAACTGATACTAAAGGAAATTACGTTAGCTCAGCCTTCTACGCTTCTATACTGTTAATAAGTATAAAATATACGAGCGTTGATAAGCATATAAATAATGTTTTAAAATTAATATAATAATTCAGATAGCAAGGAGTAGAAGCTGGTCTAGAAATAAGTAATTTGGCAGAGTTCGATATCAGTGTAACAAAGGATAATGCTGAGCATGTGGCATACGCGCAAGGAAAGTTAATTACGACTAATATATAGTGTAGCAATTTCAACAAAACATAAGGCTTCTCAACGCCAAGATTTTCGAAGTCACAGATGCTAGAAATATTATAGAAATCACGTAGACGACGTCTAAATTTCGTTGTAGGACGTGTAGGAAAATGCGAAAATGTTCGTATCGAATGAAAAAATGACACAGCAGCAGGGTGAACGTGCAACATATTGCGCTTATGTTTATGAATATATTATATAGAGTGTCTCATTGTATTAGTCCGGCGAAGCAGGTTGCACTGTCACCAATTGAGAAGATAGCACAACATCCACTATACGAAGCCTGCAGGTCTAAACTTTAACGGCAGAAAGGCACGACTTATAATTCAGGCGTGACACCTGAGAGCGGTGAAGGGCGGCAGGCAGTGGCACCGACACACGCGGGCCCTTCACCTGCAACCTTCACCAAGACGACATCTTAATCAAATTTCCCTCCGATACAAGCTGAATACATATTGAGAAGAGAGGATTATCGGATGGTACTGAATATGCAACACGTTGCCTTTAGCTTGAGTTATTGCCAGCCACGTTTTCGTACACGTACCACCCGCGCTCGTACACTGTATACGGTACACGTTCATCTAAAGAGGGTGTGTGCTCCGATGTTATGTCGGTACATGTGCGAACGTGATACACATTGCTTACAACTTAACTAACCCAACGCTGAAAAATATTTAACGGATTATTAAAGTTCACGCGGCAGGTGATTTATTAATAATACGGTTTACTGCACGATTAAATGAATGTTTCAAAATGTACTTGGAATCGATTTAACTTTACCCCAGCAATTTATTATTGTCACAGATTTAATGAAAGTGTTTAACGCACGGGGCATATGTATTACATGCATTGTGCATTTTCATAAATTTCACTTTATTTTTCTTTATTCAACGTTTCTGTAATTAACAGGAATATGCAACGAAATTCATCATTATGCTAATAGTATTTCACCTATCAAGTTATGGCTCGTTGTGTATTGCTATGCGACAATCCTTGCAACCCTTGCAACAAATGGACTTTCATTGCTGTTAGCATACCATATTTGTATTTATTATTTTATTGGTAATAAATTTAATAATTGTTTGGAGGGTTATCGCTTGTCAAATATTATAAATGGAGAGAAAATTTCTCATATGAGGTCCTGTTGATTTTCTAGCTTTCCTTGTTTATTGTTTTCAATGCATTGTATAGTTTTGAATTTATGAATTTATCGATTGACGTTTTTGGAAATCAAAAATATTTCTAGAAACTAATGTAAATTCTAAACGGCAATTACAATCCGGCATTTCCCTATTAAATTTATACGAATTCCATTTTGCTAAATGTGTATGTAGTGTGAAATATGGTAATAGATTTTATAACAATGCTTTGTATATTCCACGAGAATTAATTATTATGAATATGCACTATAAAGATATGCAATCTAATAAATAATGCTTTAATGTAAAAACATGACATTTCCTTTATTGCATTTTAAAAAAGTTATAGAAATTATTTTGTTGAAGAGTCGCGAGATATCGAACGCTGTACACGCATGAAAATAGAATTTCAAAGCGCTACGTTTGCATGTGTCAGTGAGTGCACTCTCACCTACACGCGCTTGCTAGCTTAGTGCGCGGTATGTACTCGGCGAAATAGGTTTTATATTCATGACAAATTATTAAAAATTATACAAAAATTCATGCTGGTTTTGTGGATTATTTAACTTAATGTACTTATGATTTCAATGTACAAAACGGTCATTATTATTTTATAACGATCGTCAACAACAAAACGATAGATGAAAGAACATGTCAACATAGACAGAACAAAACAAACAATTTAATGATACCCTAAACAAAATAATCTAAGGAAGTAGTTTAAACAATTCTGACCTACAAAGAAGGAAACTTTGTCATTAAAAAAATATAAGTTATGTATGTAGTTTATTATTATCACTAGAAGTATTTCTTGAGTGTCTATGTCTAACTATTGTTTGTTAAGGGTTAAGGTAGCATGTGATGTAACTGACTCCATAACCCAAATCCTCTTCTAATTAATTGCTCTTGCTCGCCTATAATTTTTCTTCTTTTGTGTCCACACATGTGTGTAATAAATTCATCCTATTGTACGCCTTGTTCCTGTTGCACTTCATACACTTGGATTTTCATGCATTATTCAGGGATACACAATACATTTATTTTCGTGATTGTGGACGTATAAGAATTATCTTTCAAAGTAATAACTTTTCATTAAATCAACAATTTCAATTTTTGGAACTAGGAGTGTGTTAGTAAATCATTTAATTACTTAAATATATATTTAGATGAATTCATTAAAACTGTAATTATAGCTAATATTCTTTGCCCTAACAATATCACGATGCAAATATAATAAGACAGGATTAAATTTTAATTAAATGCAAACTTTGACTACATTTTGTTCAATGTAATTAACTTTTAAGCTTCTTATACAAAACTAGACAAGTATAGTTTTAGTAAGTTTAATTTTTCTTATTAAATGTTTGGACTGACTCGAGTGAGTATTCGTTCTCGGAAAGTTCCTTGTACTTGATAAACGGTAAACCTTAGTTTTATATTATGTTGCCAAGGAAGTCTTTCTCCTAGAAAATGTATTTACCTTGTGTTGTTGAGAGGACTTGGATGGTTACTCTAGTTTTCTTTGATTTTCATTGATATAGTTAGTCTCTGTAACAGAAATGAATGAAATCTTGAAGACTCTATCTTTTCATGATGTTATGTAATTTCAAAATTCAACAATAAGCTATATTAGTAAATTTATAAATAGAAAGTATAGACTGAAGAAAACCTTGCAAGGATTTAGAAAAAGGAAAGAAAAAGTAATAAAAGACTTCCACATTAAAACGTAATTTGAATTGTCGTCAACGTCACATGAACATATATAATTGCTTAAAAATCGATACATTACTATAAATATCATTAGGTTGCCATTTTCGATACATCAATCAATTTCCCCTAATGCCACTTTCACATCACAGCCACTCGTGATTGTATGGAGTGTTCAAGTAAAGCAAAGCAAGGATAACAATGATAACAAGCGACGAAACAAATATATGTTTTGTTCATTATTGGCAAATCTTAATGGATCCTCGTTGACATTTTCGGAGACTTGGTAAAATGTTTGATGTCTTTGAAAACATAACATGGCTTGTAAAACCTCATTTATCAAGTGGCAATCTTAGCAAATCACTTAGTAAAATGAGTGATACATTCAGTATAGCATAAAACGTATTACAAAGAAAAGACCCGATAAAAAAATAAAGGTAATTGAATGAAATGCCAACGTGTAAGGTGAATCAAGCAAGTAGAGTAGGTCGGAAGTGCTAGCGGGATGGTAGCGTCAGTAATAAAAAAGGCATTACGTTTTACTATTTTGTGCGAGTAAATAGAGCATATATCAATGTAATTCACTTACTTACCAGTCGGCATGCACACTAGTGCAGGGACGCAAACATCCACTAACGCGCACCCTCCAAACCAAGTAAGTTCAGTTCGGGGTGAGATTCTCTAACATATCGGAATCTAGACGCCGTGGACGTGTGCGAAAGCATCATGATCGGCGTCGGTGAGGCTACATGATATAAGAGGTCGAAGCAGGCAAAGAAGCAGAAAATGGGGTGTGGGTGTTCCTGCTACGAATACAGCAAGACACAAATAGCAATACGCACGGTGAACAAACACAAATATACTAGCGCATTGTCTCATATTTCAAACAGATCCTTTTACGAAGTCCTTTAAAACCTGGCGTCTCAAAGCAGAAAACTATACAGATGTACCGCGACTCGCGTTTGCATTGTCTAAGTATGTATTGTACCCTCCTACATATCTATGTTTCTTTCTTCATTTTCCTTTGCTTTTCCTCTCGCGGTTTTGCAATTGCCCTGGCAGATTTGATTCGGCTTCCGTGGAAACGAATGATAGTTAGGTAACAGTTACTTTCGTGCACATCGCGTAGAGTCTTCTGAAAGGAACAATAGCCTAGTATATATAAGCAGGGGAAAGTAGGTATTTATCAGTTCTGTTATGCTGCCACTTGCACACCTGTATTATGCGAGATGCTATTTTATGAATTTCATTCTATTGCACTTGTTTAACAACCAAGCAAGAAAGCTTTAAAGCTGTTACTGAGTTCCTGGAAGCTGCTAATTTTAACTAGCAACGAAAATGTTGGTTTGCTCATTTAGAAAAACAAATTTTATTTTTATTTAAGTAGGGAAAAGTTTGTTTACACATATATACCAATTATCAGTTCATTAACTAAATCACATAATTACTAACTAGAAATGGTTTATAAAAACTAATACTGAACAAAATAATATTAGATAGCGTGTTTATGATACTACCTCTTTATGTCAAATGAAGTAATTTAATCCAACAGCATAATAGAAATTCTACCAAAATAACTCTTAATTATATCAAGTACAATGATTATAGTTTAGTCAACAATATAGATACAGGAAGCAATATAATAGATAAGCAATTTATTATGAAATAATATTGACATATTATTGGTCGTTGGTTAAAACAAAAAACTCTGCTTTTTCTGCTGTCAGAGGATCAATCATGTATTGCATTACATGATTAATTAACAGGTGTGGCTTGTCATTATACCCTGTCTATGTCACCTGTTCCTGAGCAAAAAAAATGTGCTATGATTTACAGCTAACACTTTGATAATTCAGTTTGATAATTCCAGCATGACAAGCAAGTGTCAAATGTTACTCTAACTGAATATGATACATATCCGGATTTAAAACAATTGAACACGCTTATTGGGTATTATAATATTAAATTTTATAAATTATATATTATAATTGCACAGCTGCTTTCGTTATTTTATTACAGCCTTTAATGTAAATTTATTACTGATTTTCTTTATTAATTTTCTGCAATAAGTTCGTTATTACTGATTTTTTAATAACGTTATTTTCCTACGGTAATAATTTTCTGTAATACTGACACTCTGTAATAATTGAAACTTTATATCTGATTGGTCGCAAAAAAATGACAGTTGCATATTCAAAAGATTCAATCAAGTCAGTTTGACAGTTAATAGTTGTGTTTTCGTCATTCGTTTTCTTCAGTAATAAATATTATAGATTAATAAAGACAGTAATAAAATAACGAATGCAGCTATTGATATAAATACTAAACTTTATACTATAAATAAATGGTGTGCATAATTGCTAATATTCATGTCTGCAGTTTAACAAATGATTGTCTTTTGTATTATAAAATAATAGCCGGAAAGTTTGTTCAAAATTTATAGTTCGTATTGTGACATGTGTTTTCCGAAACTTTTGCGGCGTGAAACCAATTGCCCGGTTTATCTTTCTTGAGGGTACACTAAATTTATTACTTCAATTATATTATTATAAATTTCCATGCAACTGTGTAACTTCGTGTAACTTTGCTGCAGACCTGATAATATTATTTAATGTGTTAAAATTCAATCAGGATACAGCAAAAATTGTCCACAGAAAATTTTTACAGAACTTGACGACCCCTAATTATTTCATTAAGCCTTCTGTAGAGTTTCTGGACTCATAAAAAAAGTAATTAGCAATAAGGCGTATTTACATGTAATTTTTACTTTTCTGGCTAAAAAGAAACAACATGAAGCTGTGTTGACACAACTTAATTGAAACCCCAAAGCCATTATTCTTTCAACAAGTCAACACTTATATTAAATTCCATAACTGAGTAATTTGGTGGCGGCTATCTAGGAACTGGTGCTTTCATAATAACCCAAGTTGTTATCAAAAGACAAACAATGCAACTTTCCATACATAACCGGTGGTGAATGTACACCACTAACGGGTGCAAATAAGTTTTTAATAATCAGGAATCAGTGACTCTCTCCAGTGGGTTCTATATGTTAATACGAACCCAATTCAATAGCATTGCGTTCATAATAGGAGTCGAGTTACATAACAAGATAGACAAGTTGGAATGGAAGATGGGATAGGAAAGCCGAAAACCGTAGCATAGAGAAAGGCATTTCGACGTAATTGTGTGCGAATTCGGATTGCACCAATCTAGTCATTACAGCGGCGGCGCTCGAAGAGGCGGCGTACTGTTTCGTTCGGTTTACATCAACTTGACTCTCTGGTACGACCATGTCTTGTGGTATAGCATCGAACGCGTACGTGCATTAGTCGTACGAATTTACTATGTAAATTAACGCCGGCACGTCTCCTAATCACGACCGGTACACGCGTCGCTACATGCTCGCAATGTCGCAACATTTACGATGACTACGTCGCGGAGAGGCCGGAGCAGTTCCGTCAACACATCCACAATGAGGGCGAGGGTGGCCTTCTCCCGCAGCAGTCGTCTCATTCAACCCTCACTCGCATCCACATTTAGCGCGCGTCTCGTTCGGTTCGGTCGGCGGCAACTGTCGTGTAACAAGGTTATATTGTTGTAGTCGGGTTTCCGCACGCCAATGACTGGAATATCAGATACCTCACTGAATGAAGGCTATCCAACCTACTCCATATACCAATATTCATTCTATGCTTGCTCCTCTTCCTGTGACACCCATGAAAATTTGAAGGATCCATCAAGGCGTTCTCGCGACACAACTTGCCACTCTTGACATTTATACTACTGCGCTGTTCTATTGCCCTCTTGAAATTTTTATAAAGGTCATCGATTGGTATCTGCAAAATTTTTGATATTTTAAACGTGCGAATATGGATGATTTTCATGTGGTTCTATTCTCCGGAGGCGGAACTGCACAAAGAACTAAATCCGGGTTATTATGCTATAGCAACCAGGCTAACTCGGGTAAAATTGGCTTTTGTTGAAATGTATTTCTCGTGGGATTGAAATCTTTGGAAAATATCGACGCATTGGTTTTTTTCTCCTGAGTAGGTTTGACATTACCCCAGATATTCGTTAGTTCAACTTAACTTTGGGTATTTTTCCGCTTGGCTCTAAATTTTTAATGGAATATGTGACCTGCGACCTATAATTGTAGCTCCACTTAAAAAAATATTTATTCAAAAGAAAAGACATGCTGACAACTTTTTGATTCAAACGAATTCCGCTTGCCATTCCTCGCATATCCAATTTACAACAAGTTGTCAGAAGCACAAAGACAATATCCAATTGTCAGCCTTGGAATGCGCTCGAAATGTCAAATATTGGTGTTTGTGTATGTAGAAATATTGCGCATCTAGAAGCGTGTTAGCGTGCTAGGAACACTAATTCAATCCCAACAGTTTCATTTGCGTTCCAGTACTAGCAGCACTAGCGACTGATAATTAGAGTTACACCTAGCTCACAGTATGCTGTCGGCGGCGGCTGGTGGTTGCAGAAAGGAGGTAACACCGGGTTCTAGTCCGTCTATAAAGTTCGCAACTCGAACCAACGAGTATTGCACAATGATCAATCATGTAATAATGCACTTACATGTTTCATGAACTATCGAACAGGTGTATGTTCCCCGCGTACGCATTACTCAGCACCTCGCCTCGTCTATCTAATCCAATAGAAGCAACGAAACAAATGGAAAGCCATGCGGAGTACTTTCCAAGTTGCAAGTCCTGAATTGTAGAAACGCGAAGGGATGATGGAACTATGCGAGCGTGTCGATGAAGATCAGAGAATAATGTGGGGAGCTATTCAGGTCGTCATTTATTGGAGCTTCTTCGGGCGGCTCGAATATGTGGAGAGAAAATGTTGCGTGAACTTCCACTTATGACTTATCTATGACTGCTTTTCAGAGCAACTCTTTGTTGAGTTAAAGCAACATTAAACTAAAATGTCAACCTTTCATAGATCTGAATTGAACGAACCTTATGCTTGAGCTAGGATCAGCTGGTTAATGATCGTGTTGTTGGGGTTATATATGTGGGGGTGAAAGGAATATGGGAATTTTGAACAGAGGAAAGTGCTTACATACATCATTTTGATGTATCGCGGGGCAATTGACATGAGTTGCGAGTTAAATGTACGACATGCACTTCAAGTGCCGACGCAATTTGTAATTCTCTTCAAAGGCAAGAGACAATTTTCAAATTTAATTTAATTCCTGAAGAAACATCTAGTTTATTCGGGTGAATTGCCACATGACATTTCCCTTCCTAATGCAAGTACATGCATATCATTTTCGGAATTTCTACAAATTCAAAATGCTCCCCACTTGTGGTATTTTTGAAATAATATTTACTTTTGCTTTTCTTCTTGGAGCATCGCATCGTTT
The DNA here is from genome assembly GCA_030556245.1 of Falagria sp. GC000072. Lineage (NCBI taxonomy): Eukaryota > Metazoa > Arthropoda > Insecta > Coleoptera > Staphylinidae > Falagria > Falagria sp. GC000072. Next base: position 36,806 of record JASKGN010021906.1, on the reverse strand, counting down.
GTTGTTAAATTACCGCGAACCAGCAAACGTATAACGTAATCGAATTATATACGAAATTGATAAATGATTATTACGTTGTTTTCGGTAATTCGTAGATTGCTTTCGGGTTATTGATATCGACGATTATTCCACGTTTCTGTTTTTCCAATACTAGTATAGATTCGGTTACGTTTGCGATGGAAGTGCTTGAGTTCGGCATCGGCTACGGCCTCAGTGCTCCTTGCCATAAGGATAAGCAATTGAGATATAAGGGTAAATCAAAAGAATCGCTTCGCGGTCGTCGGCCGCCTTTCCTTTCTCGAATGAAAATTCTCGATCGATCCGACGACGAAATCGAATCATCTTAATGAAGATATCGGACTTGGTCCGCAAATTATACCCTCATTAAATGGATTTATCGATTCGATGTTATTATGTTCATAAATATTGTTTCATTGACGAAACGTATTGGGCACAATTCAATAAATCAACCAATGTAGCAAAAAAGTTTCTAGAACATCATGTTTCTGTATTGGGATTCATAAAAAGTGATATATCAATAAGGGGAGGTTGTATTTGCTATGATTTTGGTTCTGAGTAATCCCTAAATGTTTGGCATATTTTGGCAAACCAATAAATAAAATTGCCTCGGAATTGGGTTTTCTCTATATCAGCACCTGGTCAAACTTATTATGTAAATCTATCAAAACTAACATAGAACTATAAAATTTGAACAGATCTGGACACAAACCGCGACTGCGTACACGCAACAACAGCAAACCATTGAAATAATCATGTGAATCATGCGACACGTGTACCAAACCTAGCGAATGCATAAATGATTTATATTCAGAAATGCCAACCGGAACAGTGAATGCACATAGAATAACAAGTTTCACTTGCTTCAACTTGGCGCAATATTTAAAATGCACGAACGTATGCATTGGCGACAGCGACCAACAGAAACCTTTGGAACTGTGGCGTTTTTCCCAATACACTCACTAGTCCAAAACCGACCGATATAGCAAATGCGCATCTCTGCATCTCCTCAGTCGTCCTTATGTGCTTTTCCTGCATTTGCCTTCTCGTCTTCATATATGCTTTGCTTTCCGCCCTCACATCTCGTTTTCCATTTGCTTTTCCGTCTTTGGAAGCATAGCCCGTATGCGCGTATAACACGTTCACGCGCTCGTAAAACCTTAGCACAGGCATGCACGAAATCGTCTAGGACTCTAGGAAAACTCGCAATACGCGCAACACACGCGCGTAAACTTTATATTCCAGTTCTTTCTATTAGTTATACGTGGTAACCAACTCAATGTTATCCACTGCTTGCTCCTTGCTTACATTCCATAGTTGTACACATGTTGTCGGTATTGGAAGTAAAGTAGCTTTGTGCTCATGTTGCTTGCGTTTAGCATGAGTACCTAACTTACGACAATGTGGGGAAGAATGTTGGTTCAGTACCTATTGTGGAAAAGTGGGACATTGTAGACTTCCCAAACAAAGTACGGAACTAATAACACTACCAAGGAACTGTATCATATCTGTAAATGTTGATTAGGTTTTACAATCCAGGTTTAGGAAACAAATTTAAATGCGGAAAAGTACAGTCGTAAGGGTAGATGGTCGGATTGTTTTATATCGTGCTTTCAAGAGTTCTTAAAGTTTTGATTGGGTTCATTTAAACCCAGATGGGAAATTTAATATGTTTACTGAAATTTCACTCTAATTTTAGCGGAATGTGTATTTAATAGGAATCAGGGATTGTTTTTGAGCTTCGCTTATAAAATTATAAACTTGTTTTATTCAGTATTAGATTCCTAATAAGATAACATGTTATAGTTAGTTTTGGAAATTAATACTAAATTTAAGGGGTTTATCTCTACTAACAGAAGCTTATTCAAATTTAATAATGAATACTATCTGGCTCTTTATAAGTGTATGATAGCATGATACTTTGACGCTTCCTTTCGAGGCAAGAATGTCCCTTGCCTTCGTTTATCTCTAAGGACTCCAATAAATGATCCTAGCGGTTGCAAACGATGCGAAATGGAAAAAGCCGCCGCTGTGTCTTTTATCTGTGGAAACGTTTTTCCGGAAATTCTCTGCGCCTTAAAGATGTGTCTTGCTACCCGGTTCTTCGTCGTCTCACGCGTGTTTCCATTAGCTTGTAGCATACGCAATATGAAATGATAACTGCCGTAACACTTTATAATGAAAATAAGTAAAATGAACTGACTTATCTGTCTTACTTTGTGTTTCTGGTGGTTAACCAAGATATATGTTAGTATACCTGGTTTTGTACTTATTTAAATTATTGCTTTCCTTTATTAAAAATTATATTTAAAAATCCCCTGCAGAACAGAAGTAAGGATAATGAAAGCAGATTGAAATCAATAAAGTGGTTGATAAGAGTGAAACAAATGGCGATTGGTGTCAGACAATTTTCATAATGTTTCACTTTTCCTGAAATTAATAGAGCCCCGAGAATGATATATGATGTTGTGTTCGTGAAACATTTGAACAAAGAGAGAGTCAATCTGTTTGTTTGGAAACAACGGGATCAAAGCTCCCCACACAAAAATTCCATCGCCCCATATCCTTCTTGAGCAAGTTAATGAAAGCTATGGGACTAAACCTTTCCTTTCACAGGATATTGGGAACGATTATTGCGAAAAAGCAACTGTCCAACTTTATGAATTGCACAAATAAAAATGAAAGCTATCTTTACTTAATAATATTGATGATATAGCAGCTGCGAATATACAAAAACAAATAAATTATTGTTTTTGCCAAACGAAATTCGAATTAAATTTGATTGCAATAATTGCGAACTGAAACTAATTCTTTACTAAAATATTTGACGCAAATTATTATGTTTAATCGAATATAGTATAGGTTGATAAGCAACGAAGCCTAGGGGTTGTGTGCGCATAACAAAATGTAATCAAATCGAATTGTGGCGTCAAGTAGTGTTTAGCACTGTAGCTCTCCGCAGGTATGCATATATGGGGTAGATATATATGTAGTATGAAAACACCACAGGCAGTTCACATTCCATTCCAATTCAATTTGCTTTCCTCGTTTTTCTACTCAACTAAACGCCCTTACGTCACACACGTGAATATGATACGCTTTCCCGCGTATAAATAAATTGTGTCTATGCTGTAACCAAATTGATAAAATCGAATCAGCATTATGGAAATATGCTTTTAATAAAATTATTTTCCCCATAGTTACTTGATAATTTCCATGTTTTCAATGAATTTCGACCACAAAAACCGCAGTAACCAAACACTAACCGGGAACCAGCTGGGACAATCGTTGCTTGCTGGCGATTTAGCAACTCCCCTGCGTATAAATGCGTGCACCCCGCAATGCCAACGCGATCGAATCAATTTAGATGATTGCATGAATGAAAAGAAGATTCTTCAGTTACATTGAATGTGGAATAAAAGCATTTCAAAGAAACATTCTTAGCCACATCTTAAATTTCCATCGGAAAAATCGAAACGAGTATTTAAACGATTTGACTCAGCTTTCATATTACTTCCATCGAATTATTAGAGCTATTGATGCAATATTGACAATATATTACGAAATGAATCTCACTCAACATTGAATTATGAATTGGCCGGACTGGTTGCAAACTGGAAACAAAATACCGAACGCGAGACAGATGAAGAAAAATGAAAAAGTTGAAGACGTAAAGTAAAATGAAGAGCTTATTAAAGTAGGAAAGATTAATAAGCAAAAACCGAACGGCGGGCGGCAATTTCGAAGCGCGAACAAAAACGAAATGATTTCAATTAAAGTTGGAGAAAGCAATTATTCATTCGCGCGATGAAATAACGCCGACGAAACGTTCCGCCGCCGCGCCGTTCATCCAACACACCCAGCGCATAGCGTCACGAGCTTAAATTACTTCTTGTCATTTTTCTCTATCTAAATTTCCTGTCTTTCTTTCGACCACTTGCTCATCGCCGCCCTTTTCTCTTTTCTTTGTGTTTGCTCCTTCATTGTCTTCTTGAAGCACACCACCTTTCTATTTCTTAGAACTCACTTGCTCTTTTCTTCGACTTTCCGTTAGTTTTCCACTTCAATTTTAACATGGAAGAAGTTTTTCTGGATTTTATAGTTTATTTTGATATAATTTACCTATGAATCTTTCTCGGTCTGTTTTTTATAATTTCTTTACATTTTTGTTCTTCCCGGAGGAAAACTTAAGGTCGAACTGTCATACCCCCACCTCTTGCAGTCGGGTGGTTGGCAGGACGAAATTGAATCGACAGGGATTCCAAATAATTTACAGCTGTGGCCACATTACCAGTAAAGAGCTCTTTAAAAATATTACATTTTCTGGGGTTGTGTTAGGTCTGTTTGTATAGAAAGCAAGCAAATTTCCCTTTAAATTATATCTGAGTTAATGTAAAATATTTGCTTTTAATGAAAATAATTCTATATATAAAAGGGTGGTTTCATTGATTATTGATTTTAAATCAAATAAAGCCACGTAATTATTATTATTATACAATTTCTTATATAATATAATGAAAGCAGTGTATTTATTCTAACAATAATATGTAGATGAAATTACAGAAAAATGTTATTTATAAATTAAATTGGAAAAATCTTCGCATTAAAAAAACCTGTTTCGTAACAACAACAATAATATTGTTCAACACATACATATTGATATCATTTACAAATATTATAAAAAGTTACACAACCATTATTTAAATCTTTGATGTCTTCCATATACTGTTCTATCATAATTTGTAACCCGATCTTTTTGTGCATTTCTTACTTTCTTTTACTGTAGTGGTTTGTAATTTCAAACGCTTTGCACTTAATTGCACCGAAAACATGGTAGGAACGTGAGGCGACACCTGAGTGAAATTTAATTGCTACATGATACTCTTGACTACCCCTAAAATTTACCGTTAGGCGGATAAACTTTCCTAACATGCATGCGCACGTGAATCTCGTACACATAGATATCGTTTTCTTTTCTGCATTAATTTGCAACAGCATGCGGACCACTTGTTTGATGAACTTGATATGAATGTCAAATTGCAACTTTACTGGACATGACCAGAGTTGACCACAGTTTATATACTGTTTACTTTTTTCTCCTGGTTTTTATTAAAATTTTCTGATTACAGTCTCTACTTTTATAATGTGATAAATCCACAACGCTCTAACACTGAAGCAATCTGAGTATACAGAAACATATTGATTATTATTACTTCAACGAAGTAATTATACAAACTGTACATTTAATTTTAGGTTTAGGATATGATCAATGGGGTAATAATCGAGTACATACTAGTCATTATTAGAAGGGTAATGATGTTGCAATTATTGTGACGATCAGGTGAGTCGAGTAATTTTTACATCGTGCTTGAGGGTGAACACAAAGGTGGTGAAGTAGAAACTGAAACACAAGTAACGCAAGGGCGGTTTATTGCTTAAATGATAGCTGCTGACCTTTGTTACGACTATATTTATACTATTGAATTTTATTCTTTGCTTGTTAATGGCGAGTTTATCTAAGGGTTTGTTTTTATTACCTTGCGGGATCAATTACTCACGATGGAAAGTAAATTAAATGTGTTGTTTATTATGGGTGTGAAATGTGTATTAAATTATAATTATAGCTGGGGGATGCTTTCTGAAGAAACAGAGTCAGTAAGTCGAAGCGAATTTGTGTTTTGCTCTTTTCTTGGAACAACAAATAATTAATTGCAACTACAAAACATTTGTACCACTTACAAATTCTTTTTTTCATTCTTGGCTTTTTTTTGTTGGGTTCCATGTTGAATTTTGCTACATTCCCCATTAAGTATATTTCTTAGTGATAAATGTTTTGTACAATGAAGGGGAGATAATCAACATAGAAACTCTTTTATAATCACTACTTTAGCATTGTTACAACAACATAAAACTAGCCACAAATCTGTCGTATGTTAAAAAGGGTGTAGATTTCATAACTATTATGTAGATATCGTCTTTTTGTACAATTTACATTTTGCTCCTTTTTGCCTTAGTTAGGGTTTTCTTTATATTTGCCCTGTATACATAAAACAAATTAAAATAATACACTGCAGTACACATTAATAATTTTATTCTATTGTATAAATATACAAATATTCATTTAGATAGATATGGTATAGGTAATGTTAAATAGCGAAATACAAAGATTTAAAATTCGTCATTGTCATTTGAAGGGTTCATACAAGCAGCAAAATTTAAAGCCCATTCAATATCACCGCTGCATTGCGTTTCATTGTAGTAAATAATTGGCATGTCGATGAAGAAAAGACCCTCAGTGTTTTCATCCAAATGTACCAATAGCTTTTTAATAAAGTCGGAAGGTCCTGGATTTAATCCTGTAGTAGATATCAAAGTACTCTTATCGGTTAACACAATCTGTTTAACCATAAACCAACGTACGACTTCTCCAAGTGATGCGAACATTTTATTAAACTTGCGTATGCTGCTTAGCACAATTAAAAACAATTAAAATAAGTAGATGTAAAAATTTTTAAATATATTTCTGTGTGCAGACAAAACAGTTCAATGTAAGTGTAAATATTTGACTTTAAATGTGTCATAACAAAAATGGAATGCTTTCGATTGTTTGAAAACAATGATCTATATAGTCAGATTGGAAAAAACTTACAATTAAATTATTTGACAGGTCCTAGAGAGTCAATTAGTTTTTGAAAACGGTGCAGGTAAAAGCTAATAAATATATCTATATTACTAAGTATATATTGAGACCCTATAAGTTCTTCTCCCCTAATATTGAAAATAAGTTAATTAATACTAAAATCTTTAAGGCGGTTTCAAATTAATTAAGATAAGAAAATTAAATCAAATCAAATCTTAATTTAAAGCAACAAGTTCAAACTCGATTCTATATATATTATTGAATACCGAGTTTCCTAATCCGCCTACGCTCCCTATCACTACACGCGCATACATCCCCTATATTAGAAACCTGGAAGACGTTCTTGTATCTTATAATCATCAAGCAATTAATTTGTAGACTTCACAATTTCTTCTATATGTTTTAATTTTTAATGTTCATTCGTAGTAATGAAATAAGATTCCGAAGTAGGATAAATTAATACCACCACTTTAATTATTTTATTAAATATTTATAGCATATTTCTACAATAGATACAATCTATTTAAACTTGGACATTATGGAGTGTGCTAATTGTGTTGATATATGAACACGTTGATTCATTATTACATTAGTTCTAATTATGAAAATACCAATGGTGCAATTAAACTAATTTATTTTATTTTTGTTTCAGACTTGGAAAGTGGTACCAGAGCCAACCAAGTTTTCTAAGGTCAGTGAAAAGTTTAATAATTATTATTAATAAATAGAGGTGATGATCTTTAAAGATGAACTTTGAAATTCCATTTCTCCCTGTATAATTGTCATAATTAATATGACTTCGAGTTATATATTATTTAATATTTGGTTACATTTAATATGTAATTATAACCGAAGAAGGTTTTGCTGATGGTGATGGTCTAAATAGAACATCAAAGTTTGAGTTTAGTGGTTTTGTGGTTTGGTGAATGTTAGAAATCATTCCACTCTCAGGTCCAAGATGCATATTTTACGTATACTACTAAAACATAGACTAAACAACAAACTGAAAACATCTTCAGCTGTCTTATGTAATTTAGTTTGCTCTAATCATGCCTAAAGTTAATATTTTAAAGTTCTAAGAAAATACGACTATATCCATTTACTTATTCAAATCTTCTTTACAAAAAGTGATGTTAGATATTCAAAAATCAAAATTTGTAAAAATATGATGACAAAGCTCCCTTTAAACAAAGATTTTTTACAAGCAGGATTATAAATGTGTAAGCATATTAAAACTCATGATTATTCGTAACTTGCTTCACGCCATATCCGCAATTGCATTGGCTTTCCCTCTTATCGAAGTTTTTCCGTTCGCCGTTTTTACATCTGTCGACTTGATTTTTTCCATTTCGGCGCTCGGTTTCAGTGCTCGCCATCGGTAATGCCATATCGGCATGCTACGAATTCGCTAACTAGACGCTTAACGTTTAACGAAACCAGCCAGCCCACCAGTTAACGAGGACATTTTTTTCAGCCCCGCAACCATTTACCACGACGCGGCTGCAAGCAAGTCCAAACTGCTCACTAGTTTTTCCCGTTTTTCCTCTCTGTGCAATGAAGCCGTAAACATAAGTCGGCGGCATAACGAAACGACCGACTGAACGCACGTCGCTCGCTGGTGACCTGTCGGCATGCGATTGAGCATTTATTCATCGGGTTTTAATTATGCTTGCAAACATTGCTCTCCCTTTAACCCTTTCTTTTATTTCTGTGTGTGTAGTTCTAACGTTTGCATAAAATGCCATGAAAAAGTCTATAAAACAATAGGTTCTAGGAATATTGAGTAAAAAGCCTCTTGTTTGAAATGAATATTAAAATGAAAATTGACAAATGGGCTTTTCAATTTTATTGAGGGTTAAATTTATTATTTCCAGGATAAAATAACAAAGGAGTAAAAAGCAATTATTATTAATTTTAAAAGCTCGGAATGATGATAATGATGTAGGTACATACATTATTTTCCCAGAACTTTATACACCATATAAACCTCATTTTATCTATTTTAAAAATCATTTATATCATTTAAAGAGCAAAGCCAAAATAAAAATCGCGTTTAAAATCCAAACGAAGTTAATTCGGTTTTATACCTGCCTACGTGTCTAGACATAAGCCTCTAGTAGTTTAGTTAGACCATATGAGTAAGAGTAATATGAACTTAAATTACATATAGTGGATGTTCAGAATTTGAAAAAAATCAAGCGTCTTTTGTCATATATAATAACGTATTATAAATACTATAAATTCCAAACACTGTTTTAATGATATATTAAATGACAAAATGAAACAAAGAGCAGTGCACATTATAGATAACACTATCTACATGGTGCATGCTGAATTAAATGCATACAAAATTACATAAAACTTTGAGCACAATTACAATTTAAATATATCAGTTATATAATTATCAGCAAACAAATTCACATGTCTCAGTATCTAATAAACTAGAAACTAGAAACTCTGATTTAATGGGTTTCATGAGAGACGTACGCTTGTAATACCTTATTAGATGAGCTTACCCAACTGATTGGTAGAACATATTTTTCAGTGTACTGAAAACTCTTTCCTTCATTGGTTGCAACAAGGCATTTAAGTTGCACATCTGTGGTTTGCACATTGCACCAGAAGCAATTCAGTTTAAATTTAAAGAAATCTAATTTGGGTGGAACAACAAACACCCAACAAACTCTAGGTTTATCCAGGACCGTTTTTAGGTTATTGACTTTACTGAATTATCCTAATGGAAAAGTTTGCCCTAAAAATTCTAGGTTCCCTATAGGTGAAACCCTCTTAACTCTAAGCTTCCAACATCATATACCCCTTAGGCCTTAGGTCTAGAGTTAAGGTGTCCCTGGATTTACCTGAGGTTTTCTTGCTCTATGTATGTATTTACTTTTCCATTGCAAAACAATACAACAAAGACTGCCTCGAGATAATATCAATCTATACTAGTGTTGTAATTGAGTCCCTACACATGAGCTAAATCTAGTTTATTTAACATGAAAGTGTAGCTCTTTGAGTTCATTCGATAGCAATGCAAGCTGCATTTCACATTCAGCGTCCGTATCCAAACGGGTATTAAACCTACTTACAATACACCCACATACAAGTTGTGTCTCGTCCATAAAGCGCACTCCCAGAGCACCACCGGGAGCCATACTAGGAACTCCACTATGTGGCACTGCAAGGATTTAATTAAAAATTTAATAAATAGTTAAACAGTTAGTATCAAAGCGTTCTATGGCAGTCCTTGCAGGAGTATGAGATGCGGGTCTAGGGGTTGGCGACTGGTGCCTGCGAGAGAGTCACAGATGTTGGCGACGACGTCGTCGTCGTCCTGAGTGCCTCTTCTCGTTGCTGTACTCGTCCTTTCTTGTATTACCGTGCGCGCGCGCCGATATAAAACATTCGCAAGAGTTTGAGACGCTCGACGAACAACTAAGTGCTGATAGGGACTAATTAATTTAAACACGGTCGCTGCTTTCTGACGTCCGTCGTATTTTCAACTGTCCTCCGTAGTTTCTTTTTACATTCTACCATTTTAGTATCGCAGCAACTTGCAGGCGCGAAGTTACAACCGCTCGTAAAACTTGTGCACTGCACATGCTGGCTACTTCCGGAAGCAAATTCGAACCAGCAAATTGAAACTAAATTGATATTTATTATGCATACGCTACTATTTATTAATAGTGAGTTTTATTAGTTTATTACGTTTAATTATCACCATGTTCCTGCTAGTTTACTTGCTCTGAATACCTAGGGATTCAGTTGGAACTGAATTATTTGTTTCAGCTTTTAGATTTCATATCAGCTTTTAGATTCCATACCTTTCTTAGATTAATTTTCTTAGCGTGTTAGTTGTTACTTGTTGCATCATTACTTCGACTTGTTCTTATTGACCAGTTCATTGATTTTCCATGATATGGTTTCTGTCTCTGTTTACTCATAATGTGATTAAGGACTTTGTGTATTTCGCTGTTGATAGATAGTATATTGAAGGTATATGGTTGTATAGGACCTTTGTTAATATGTTGTTCAGTGTATGAAGTTAACTGGTTGGAACCTTCGAAATGTTGAATAGGTTAGTTAGCGGGAAGCATTCCGGCGAATTGAGTCCAGAAGCAACCAGGTTTGTTGGATAGCATTGGATTGCATAATGAATATACAGAATATACATCACCCGAGGTACTTGAAATTCTACAACTTGTCGAAATTTGTTAGAACTATGACAATGCTATACTCAATTGATATAATTCAATGCTGATTGTTGTTACATGATTGCTCTAATCAGATCAAACAATATCGGAAGAAAGGAATCTCTGATGGCAATGCTGTGGTACGTCCTGTATAAACTATAACCTAACTCGTTTGTTTCTGTCTAGTTGCATTTGGAACCGATATTGTATATATCCAGAGGCATATGCATTTAGTCTAGCCACTTGACGTAACATGCTAACATGGAATATTATATATGGAGTCAAATTATTGGCCATGTGTAAATGTAAAGAGTAGCAGGGTTGTCTTTAGATATTTGCTGACATCAAAGAACCCCTTAGGTCTATCATGTTGCTCAATATACCTAAAAGTTGAGAAGTATTGATTGAGCATTGGCACTTTTTCTACTAATGTATAGAGCCGCAGAATATAATCCTTTTGTTGAGGTGGTCCTGAGGAGATATAGAGGAAAACACTTCAACTAGATAATTTACACTTGCAATACCTGCATAACTCGCAGATATCAAGTACCTACGCAACACCATTCGAAATAATCGCAGTACAAATACGAATTTATTGGGTTCAACTTTGATATTGCCGACCGGAAAATCGTTCAACGTCGAAATGCTAATCGGTTTGACATTTAATTAGCATCGCAATTAGCACAACTAGGCCGTCGTGCGCGGCACAATATAAACGAAACGTTCGCGAAATACGAGCTCTATTTGCAACTCAACCTATTGCGAAGTCAGGCAAGGCGAAGGAAGTGTTTCAAAATTGAGGAAACTAATGTTAGAAACGCGGGTACACCGACCGGCGTAAAGGGTGCTAGATTATAGCAGCGTATGGTAAACTTCGAATGCAACATCCATCGATTCACTTCTTCACTTTCCTGAAACACCAGTTTCAAGGCACGGAACGCGAGTTACGAAATTACGAAACGATCGGACGTAAAAGTGCCATGCTGGTTTAGCGTTTTAGCGAGTTCGAAACGCGTTTCCTTATTTATTAGTGCCTGGCATCGAATTGCACTAAGTGCAAACACAACTTTGCGAAAATGTTTCCGTTCGCGACGACCGCAAAATCGCAAAAATTGATTTCGTTAAATGGCGACTTGTATGAATGAGGAATGTTCAATTATGATTTTTGTTAGTATTTCCTAACTAGTTTTAGTCTACATTATGAATTCCATTAAATTTTGACACGAACCCCACTTGATCAAAATTTGTTGATTAAAGTTTGAACGAATTTTGAAATAAATTTCGGATAATAAAATTGCGAGCATCTTCATCAATTTTGTCAACCCGTTGTGTATAATACTATATTCTACTAGGGGCGTAGCTGATAGACTAATCGACAAGGCTGCTAACTGCTAGAAATCACTCAACGCATGCGATCGCCCTTAAATTATGAATTATTATCATTAATGTAAACGAGCACGATTTTCATTCGCTTTACCAATCGCTCTAATCTACTTCATCGTTTCGCCACCGACAAGGGTTGTATAGGCAGGGTGCGTAGCTGTGTCAACGTCTCCACACGTCTGGGTGGCATATTTTAATTCCATATTTTCAGTTTCATGTACGAAATTATACTCGACAGAATCAACGAAGCTCAGGCAAACTCCTAGCGCCCTTTCAAAGGCGCAGCGCAAAATCAACTTCTCGTATTTCGAAATGTAATCATTTAGCCATTTTATAGGCTGTGCATTGAGTAGAAGAAGGAAAACGGCCATTTAGATATGCAGCGATTGATAATTACAATGTAAGTGAAATAAATCAAGCAAGCAGGTATTTTTTTGGACTTTGTCGACATCGGGGACTACATCGCAAATGCGTAACATTGAAATGGGAGTGAGCAATATCGTCATAAAAAAGTTAGCATGAAGAAACAAATACCAAAAAAGAAACAACAGTGAACTGGCTCTAGCAAGAACAACCAACAACCGCCACCAACAACCACCAGCCAGCGTCAGCGACGAAACGAAAGCGCTCGACGACACGAGCTTTCTACGACACGATGGCGTTTAATCATCGAATGTCGCGTGCGTCGCGTATATTTCTCCTTAAACATACACTTTTTACTCTCTCTTGTTCGAGTAATGCATGAAGAGGAAAAAAGGCCAAAAGAAATATGTGTTAAACATCAACACAGCATTTATCGCTCCCCTCGTTATTTTTCTTTTCAGTCGACGACATTCTTTTGGCGCTTGGGTTGGGAGGGTTTGACTGCGGCCTCGTCGACGACTTGAACTTTTCGCTTTTCACTTGGTAATGCGCCGGTTACATGTAACATTGCTCTAATACGAGTATGTATGACCTGCAAGTATACACAGACGAGTGTGTTTCTTTGGTCATGTATGCTTCTTATTTTTTTAATCGAGTCCGAAGATTGTTGCGTTGTGACTGAGTGTCGACGAGAGAAAAGCCTTTAGAAAGTGGAGCGAGCATTCTGGAGGACTGTTTTTCTCTTCGCCTCATGGGTTTCTCTTGGAAAAGCTGTTCGCAAAAGGGAGAAATGGGTCTTACGTGTACTGCCTTCTTAGCAAGGCAGTATTTTCATGTTGGTACACAACGTGTGTTTGAAGTACGCCTTGCATGACTTGTTGGCATGTTTGAGGCCGAGTTGTCGATTTGGTTGCTTGCCTAAGTTAGAGGACGCCGGTGTGTGAATATATGGAAAGTTCCACATTCGTATATATCGATAGCACTCGTATGGGGTTCATATTTATTCAAATTAATATTTATTCATAGAGTGTTCAAATAGTTACATTTGAATTTGGAGTGCACCGAAAGCGGAATGAATCTATTTGTTCAAGGAGCTCATTTATTATTTCATCAAACAATTAGTCATCAAAGTAATGTGTAGCCAATTACAAGAACTCCTTGGGTTTGCTTTCATTTCACTTACAATTGTTTTAGTGCAATAACAAAGCCAAATCAAATACATATAGTTTTACAGGTGGGAATATGTTTCAATACAAATATGGAATTTCAAAATTCTGTCGATTTACTCTGTGTCTGTGCCAAATTCAGACAAACACTACTCGAGGAAATATTAATATTTCATATAAATTCTTTAAAAAATTCTCAAAGGATTTCCTGTGCAATATAACGACAAAATGATTTATACAAATATAAAATGCTTAGCGTCACCCCCTACGAGTGTGCAAACAGCAAAATAGTGTGAGCTTGACATACGAGTATGTATAGAATTTAATGGCTTGCAGTCATTCAATTCGGAAATCACCGTAGGTAACAGCGGAATTTTCTTCGTCATTGAATTCGTTTTTCAATTGAAAACTGGATTACAGGCTATATAGCAATATGTCGGTATAAATTGTGTCACGCGTTCAAATCTCGTATTTGTTCTTATATTTACAAAATATCCTTCATTAATTTCTCAATGTATACGTTCGATGCAGGAGTGAACAGCCAACAAATAGTCCTACAGCTGGAAACGAAAAACACCCAAACGTAAACATCCACGTGTATTTATTACACGTTTCAACGCCCTCGCAAATGTCCGAATGTCCGAATATCCCAAAAAAGGGCGTAGTTGCGATAGCTCAATATTATTCGGTTATGTGAGTTGACAAAAGGTTTGAAAGCGTACACACGACGGCGGACACAACCAATTCGTACATGCGTTCCACACACTTGCATCGTAGGTGAATAGGTTGCGACCTGCACGACCGAGTGCCGTTAGACACCCCCTTGAAAAAAAAACGAAAAACTCACTCTTTCGAATAAAACGCATTATGCCCATTAAACCAACACACTATCGGATGTATGCGAACGTGAGCTGAAATTCTATACCAGCTATAAATATGATTGATCGTCTCAGACAAGTCGCGCGGATTTTTTCGTTTCCGTTCATATTTTCATATTTTCGCTTTTGGTTTCGACTGCTTTGCCTCTCCCCCAACTTCCTTCTTTATTTTATTTTTAAGCACGCTTAGGAACCGCAATGATTCAAGTTGGATCAAAGTCTCGAGTTTTACTACATTTCAATTATTATTCAAATTTACCCACAAATATATCATAGTATGCTCTGTTTTTTTCTTCGAACGCGGACAATAACACCACTTGACAATTATAATTTGTACATAATTCTGTTAGGCACGATTTCAATTCATCTTGGTAGCTTGTCAGGGTAGCAAATCATGCAAGGCTATATTTTAATATTTCTAATATTTCATGCGCAATGGTTTATTTAATTCTCATCCCCTATATATGTCTACAAAGCTATGCCATAATGGATGCCAGAGGGTGGTACAAACGTAGGATTTATCTTGCTATACAATGGCCAAAGTCACCATTAAGACTGTAGCAAGTCGGAAGAAGGCGAGAAACTGTATATCAGTGACCTCCGTGACTCAGTGACCCCTTGTGCCTCATATAGTATTTGAAGCTTACCCAAACGTGCTTATAAGAACATCGGCTAGGAAGGACGACGGCCCGAGTGGGATCAAAATGAGATTCCAAAACTAATCTAATTGAAACTAGATGAACATCCTGTTACAGACGCACTTTGGATGTTTCTCTGATACCTTCCTAATTTACCTAATGCATTGTATAAGTTTTCATATTAGGTTTTAATTTGGCTAGGGGACTAGTACTAAATTTCGTTTCCTACTAGGCCAGGTGGTGCTGAAGGTCCTAATTCGGATCATATAGGTAAATAAAAATTAAAGAGCATAAGGAAAAAGTGATTTTATTGACTTAGATACATACGTAAGTAATAAAAGCAAATTTGGACTACTTATGCGAGTAGAATTCGTTTATTCGCTCGTATATATCGTTTAAATGTTGATTTAAGAGTCGTTTTATAGATCAACCATTAAGTTTTATGCACTTGTTGGACACAAATTTTATTCGACGCATTAAATTAAAGGCGTAATTACCAAATTTTATTGTCTGAAGTTAACGTTTACGTCGATTTAATTGTCGAATGCGTTTCCATTGTTATTAAATATAACTTAGCGAATACAATGATTGCATTATCTCGTCAAGTTATTTAGCATGTACGATTGCACCTTGGGACATGTATCCCGAATATAGGATAGACGGAAAGGAAATAATTTCAATAAAAGTTAGATGCTCGTGATTGAAATAAGGCACTTATTGAAAATTAACTTAAAACTTTCGTTTCTCGTAGCTTCCCTTCTCAGCGACTTGTGTACTACTAGTATTCAATTAAGTTTTCATTATGCTATTGAATTTCGTTTGAAACGATTACACGACTGAATTATTACATTCAGACTCTGTTCGGCAATAAAACTTAACCGCAGGAAGTCGACGAGTAACGTAATTAAATTTGTTTCGAGTCTCTAGTTCAGAGGAAATTTTCCCTAGTCAGGCATGAAATCAAAACTCGCATGTCGAGGCTGCCATGTCTTGACTTTGGTTTGGCTTAACTCGGCTTCCCTAGTCCTGACTGCTTTACTTTTTGGTTTCTTGCGCGCTTTAGTTTCCGAATCGAATCCACACATGAATCGGGGAGGAAAGCACACCCTTAAGTATTCGTATATAGTTAGATTCGTAACTCGCAACTCTCTAGTCTCTACGTAACTTTTGCTTTTTCAAAGAAGACCGCAGGAAGCGCCAACGCCAACCATCGAATTTATAATGCACACATTGCGAAAACGTTGTTCGGCACGGGAAAAGAGGTTTCCACACACATTCAACTAGACTACACGTAGCAGACAGGTAAACTTGCCGAAACTTAAGTTGCATGTTCACGAATGATGATGGTGGATGGAGGTTGGTGGTTTTTATTGACTGAAAAGTTACGTTTCGTGCACAGGCATTTCGAAGGCCCTAGAAGTGCGCAAGAAGAAAGTTGTGGTCGGGCATGCGGTCGGACAACGGGCGAGAGATGCGCGCCATGATGCTTAACGCAACAAGCTCGCGCCAGAATCGAGAAGGTACAAAGTTTCTTCAACACGAGGGTTTAACATCGGTGGGAAAATCACGGTTGTTTGTAGTTCTTGTAGATAGTCTTGGAACTGTACGCTGTGGTGCTGCGCAGAAATCTACAGATAGTAGAGAAGTAGTTCGGAAAGGAAATTGCATGTTAGAGGAAGTTAGGTTTCTCATCTTGTGCGTCCCGGAACGAGTCTTAACGACTTTCGATGGCTTGTAGTCCTCCTCTGGAACTATTTATTTACTTAGTCCACAAACCAATTTGGATTCGATAATTGTCATTCGGAGAATTAAAAAGTTTGCAGTAAAATGCAGGAAGTTGAAATTTTTGGCATTCTTCCTGTTCAGAAGTTCCTAGCATTAAATCTGAAGCTTTTTTAGAATTAAAGTTCTGATATACTTAGCGCCATCTGGGCTATATAAGCTGCAATAATATTTTCAGTGGTACACTGAGCTAGGACTCTGAACTCAAGTCCTGTCGTCAGAGTTAAAATCAATACAACCCTCTCGTAGCTTCTGAGGGTTTTCCACAGCAGTTTTGCTTTCATATAGTAGGTGTCACCAGGGTTTTTGTCCTGACAATTAATCCGAAGACACAAAACTTTTTTCTATTAATCATTTTAATTTAATCTTACAAAGAGTGCAAGAAATCAAATGAAAAATAAACAATAAAACTTTGTTGTACTAAAGGATTTGCAAAGTTTTCAAATTATTCTTTGTAAAATTTTATTTGCCCAATTTAAAAGCAAAAAAAAGTTTTTTAACTTTCCTCCATTGGCCGGTATTTGCTTACAAATTAATTTGGAACAATCCTCAAAGTTTTAAAGTAAATAATAATAATTCTGGAATAAGTAAAATACATTCAATAATATTTGGCCCTTTCTGAAATTTTGGAAATCCTAATTCTGGATATTACCCTCCGTATTCAAAAAATAAATGCCATCGTCATATGGCCAATAAGACGTTTAATATAAGCTAAAACCAAATAATTTGTAAGAAAAAGTAACACATAAAAGTATCGTGGAGGCTTTCGACACCATACGCAGCTAAAAGAGAAACGAGTAATGCCTCCGTTGGTAATAATTTCCGTTCGCGTTTAGCACCCGAATTTAACGGAATGTTCTTCATTAGAGCCTCTTCACCATTGGACTCCATGTAATAAAACAAGCAGAAGCAGCAAGCTTTTGGGAAGCGCGGCCGCAGTAAAGAGAAGCAGCGAGCGTGTGAGCGAAATCCGCAGTTTGGCGAGTGCATCACGTGGCACGAACATCCCTGGAGTGTTTCCAACCCTTGCGTAAATCAACCTCGAATACCGTCTTTGACCGTACTCGTCCCAAACAATCCCGTAGGTACGTAACGGAGCTCCCACAATTTCACATGCTCTTTAGCCAACTGCATCCCGATTTTTATTTCGCTCAGTAAGCCCACATCGGATGCTTTGTTATATTATTTATATCCACGCGAGTAGTTAACTAGTCTGACCGATAATTAAACCGACGCGCAGTCAGTAATTTATAGTGGCGCAACTATTTAAAAGCAATTATATAATAAAACGATGCATAAATGATATCAAAGCAAAGGGGGATATGTTGTTACTCATGGCCACAATAAAACATATCGTAATGAGCAAAACAAGAGCCAGCAGAAGATGGGTCGATGAATTGGCAGCATCGCCTTTGGGTTCCCTTGCAAGCATAGCGCTGGACGTCGTGCATTGGGACTTAGGGAATCATGTGAAAGATCGGCTGCGTAGATTTATCAAAGTTAAATTAGTTCCGTTGCGAGAGGCGGGTGAACGGGCACTACTGTTACAGTCGTGTCTCGCACCCCTGAAAGCAACGCCGCGACGCTAAGGCTTTCTCGCAAACAACGTCGAATATGATCGCAAAGTGCTGTCGTATTACCCAATCCCATAGTTTAACTGGATGCCAGGGCCATACTTCGACCCCGCTTGTATGTATATACATCTTCTGTGTGTGTGGGCTGCGAGACTAGTAAATATTCCATTTCCCACTAATAAACTAAACATTATGCGATGTTGGATCGGGCTGGATTTCTGGATCAGGCTTGCCTGATAGGGATGAACAAAGATAGTGAGTCGACATAAAAGGACGAGACCGAACTGTAACAAGCCCCACATATAGATAATACAGATTATTGTAATATCTTGACGTTTGTGGGAATATGTGTTTGCCTCTGCGTTGTGCGAGTGTTTGTTATTGTAATGTCGCGAATAATTGGCCAGCACATGAATCCGAAATAATCTAGATTAACTTTTTAGGCGGCTTAACTTGCGATCAAAGCGCAATTAACGCTTGGGTATTTATAATTCCCGAATTTAGAATGTTCCAACTACACATTAATAATTTTATTTATTAACGTCTACAATTTGCTTGTTTCTATAATTTGGCGCGCCTAAAATTCTAATGGTCAAGGACATGTCCTCGAGGTCCTATGTCAAAATCATCTCGTAATTATTGGGACGAGAATATAGATGTATATTGAAATAAATGTAGACAACAAAAAAGCACTTTGTATTGTAAAATCAACGTCGTAAAAATGCCAACGAGAATGTAAACTACTCTCGTCTTGTGTTTTTCTCCCTCGTTTTGCGCGTTTGGCCGCACTTACGCTTCCGCCAAGTTAGAGTCGAACTATAAATGTCAATCAGATGATCGTTTGTCAAATCTATGGTCCATAAATATGAAACGCGCACAACTACTTACAAATTGCCATTGCACACAAATATTAAGCGCTCTTTTTCTTCTGCTATTGCACCCCAAGAACTCCACAATGAATTACTACGCGCTTCCCTAGTTTATGTTATTTCATATGCGTTCAAATAAATTCTGCTAGTATGAGGATCTACAACTAGATTGTGAATACTAATGTTGAACCAAACTGAGCAGGATGTAGATATGAATGGTAATAAATGTAATAGCACTGTGAACATTTACTATCACGAAACGGAAATTTATAGGGTACATATCCAACATGCTTTTTGTTTGTTTATATGTTCAGTGGAAATTTTTAAATTTCCAAATTGGATTTGATATGATAACCTTCATTAATTATACAAGAAGTCTCAATTTAAACAGGCAAATTCTTGCAATAAACACTCGTTTGCTGTATAACAGATTTAATGCAAATTAGAAAAGCAGAAAACAAAACAAAACTGGAAAATTAGCAATAACCATTAGGCGAAACAAAGTGATACCCTGCGTTAAAATAAGTTATTAAATCTAAAACGCGATGTTTCACCCTTCAGCTAATAGAGTTATCAGTGTGAAATGGAGTCCATTACAGAGCAACATGCCACCACATTGAAAGAAGCTCCCTATTGTATTGCCACTTGAACAGTGGAAAACTGCTCGAACAAAAGGAGTAAAACCAAAAATGAAATTCTAATTAAGGAAAAATATCCTGGAGCCTTGTGTTCTCATTTTCATTTCGCTCCAAGTATATTGTATTCACATGAATATGAACAAGTTAAAAGTAATCGCAGCAGTATGATTTGCATGTGTAACATTACGATAATACCACAGCGTAAAGAAGACTTTCCAAGGCTGTCATATTGTAATGAAGCGAGTTTAATTTCTAATTAAAAATATGCCCGGCTGCTTTCGCCATTGTTCATTGTTTTGTTTTAATATCATTATCATGAACGTAATGATGAGGGGGAGGTTTGGTACGCCGCGCCGTGACTATATTTGCGGGGTGAAATGTAGAAAACTCTGGGGCTACGAACCCTTGGGTGTTGATTCGGCCAACTCGATTAGTAACAACAACGTGCGTTTTCGACGACGGGACGCAACGATCGCTGCAGGTGTCTGATAAGTAATTCTGGCCAAACGAGTGTCAAGCGAGTTTGCCATAAAATGTACTTGCACCCTCTTTCAGTTCTGTCTATATTGCTAAACTCAAAACTCTCATAGGCTTTCCTTTACCAGCCAGTGGATTTTCATACTGGATTCCTTCAATCATTTATTTATTTACTTTTTTATTTCGTGCTCTCGTTTAATTTATTTATTTATTTATCTTCTGCTTGTTTTATGGTGGATTTATTTAAATTCAGAATGAACAAATGAGCTGGACAAAAAACAAATGGGATTTGTCAATGTCCGCCCAAAGACTCGTTCATGAATGTCCCGTATCAATAAGTAGCTCTCGCCTGTCCCAGCATTATGTCGGTTTTATCTAACTCGAGTCGGCCCTTTTCTCAGCTCCCTCGACTCCCTTTTCAGTGCGTGCAAACGAAGCGAATAATTGAGTCCTTTCGGATGCCAGAGTGTACACAATGAAGACAAAAGTTAACGGCTGCATTCTCAATACTTTTGTACTTATGTTGCTGATATTATATCTAATTAGGAATGCTCGTTGACTAGATTCAATTGCCCGCTTGTCTGCACACAAACGAGTGACAGGGAATAACGGAATAACAACAACGGCACGGGAACGAGTCAATAGAAAATTCATGGCCTTATCTCGCAAACTTGCAGAGCTGTGCCCCAATCAAGCAGCATGAGTTTCAGCTGATTATTTATGCATTTATGGTTATTTGACATCATAATCCCGACGACATAATGGGCCGGTTTTACATTGTTATCGTCCAGCAAGTGTGCGCATTCACTGTAACCCAGAATCGCCATCCAGTGCAAGGAATGTCAGTATTCATTATTTATAGGTTTGTTTTTCGCCGATCGGGATGGGCGAATCATTCGAAATCTTGAACTTTCATGTAGAGTTCATTGTTAGATTATCTACTCGCGGCAGGAAGAACTAACCTAAAGCCCCGCACCGTATCTGTTATAATATGCTAAAATTCAAGTCGCAGCACGGCCATTTCTATTGTACTCAGCATCAGGAATAATCAAATTTAAATATTCAAATTTTATGACAAAACGTCGATTTCTCTAAATAATGAATCCTGCCAACGATCAGATATACTTGCACTCATAGCATGAATTTATGAATGAGATTACATATTTAGTTGATGCTGAAGTTCCTTTGCAGAATGACGTATTCCTGCTTGTCTGCACAGTAGATTTGAAATTTCAGCACACTTTGAGATTTATATGGTCATAATGTATTATTTATTACGGTAAGTTATTGCAAAACCCAAGCAAGGAACTTCAAATTATACGAACAAATAGAATAGTACAAAGCCAAACCGTCAACAAATACCTTTTTATCACTTCAAACGACCATTGTTGTGGTCGTGATACGTGGCCATTGTGTAAACTAGTGGGAAGAACATTGTTTGATCGCTTCGTTTTTTACATGCAATTCTTATATTTTCTACAACACATTCAACAAACAAGCGCAAGTAAATAGGGCATGAAGGTTGTTATGTTCTATTTCGTTATATGTTACAACATCCCATGTTCTGGAGCTCTTAACGGTCGTCGGTGTTGAGTTTTCTACTCGCTCCGTGTGTTTCCGCTGCTTATAGGATCTCGGATGTGAGGCACTAGATAATAAGTGGGCGAAATCGTAAAATACTGTTTTTTATATGCATTATATGTTTGGGTTCTTTACGTACGCGCAATCAGAACCTCTTCTTGGCACGGAGTGGAAGTCTGCTTCATATTTGCAGCACAATGCGAACAAAACCAAACGATTCAATCTTCCATTTCATTTTGTAAAAAGTACGTACATCGCCATCGTATACAAGTTTGTTGTGCTAAGAACTACGAAAATATTAACTAGCTTAAGATCGATATTTCTGCATTGAATTCTCAACGAACAATATTATTTTATCTTTGCAATACAACACAAAGCTGTTTTTCTATGACTTATGGCAAAATGAAATATTTTTCCTGCATATAAAATATGCCATCTGGCAATCCAAACTAACGGTGAGATAATATTTCGGGATTTTATACTAGAATAAATGCAGCTCGCTGGAAATACTTGAACACGAAAACACGCAAAAAAACTCAGCCAATATAAAACGGGAAAATGGGAATAACTTACTGTTGAAATGTGTTTCGCTGCAATAAAATAAATCAGCGCAAGTGGTATTTGTAAATTTTAAAGTCTAAGTAATTTCTCTACACCCACCATGGCATGTTACTTTTATAAAGTGTTTTCATCTTTCATTGTGATTTCGCAAAGTTTTAAACATCCCGACAAGTTCTATTTCCTATCAATGAAAGGAATTTACAGCTCGGATGAAGCTCGCAAATATTGAAGTGGAAAACCAATTGAAAGTTATTGGAAATATGTGCAAATTTGCTACGGAAACGTCCATAACATTTATAAATATGTTAAGAGCATATCTTAGTTGTTTGGAAACGATATATGTAGCAATATGTATGCATGTTATATTTACGCGTTAGCTATATGAATAATTTTACCATTTATAACGTTTTGGTAACGTTAAATTTCTCATCGGACCTCCAGTGTGTTTCAAGCAACCGAGACCAGGAGCATAACAAACTTCCCGTGCTTGGAAATACGATAGGAAGACAGCAGCTACAGCTACAGCTTCATTTAGTCGTCTTCCTTCTTCAAACTGCCACTGGGCTGCAGTTTTCTTAGTCTTCGGTAAATGTTAGTACAGTTGGCATATATCCACAGTGCACGTATCCTTAAACATATCTGCTAGGAAACCTTTTTCCACCTTTTCCCAGGAGCCTCGAAAACGTTATATTTCCCTTCGTCGAAGCCGACTTTTCGGGCTGTGTTTGGACCGCACAACGTTACATTGCGGCCATCCTAACCATCTAAATATTTATATATTTATATATGCAAAATAAAAAGCATCTTGCGGCATTTTCCAAACTTTGATCTTGTCCTTGTTAACGTTCGACACTGTTACCGTTAACAATAACGCGGCGAACTTTTCTTGACAAAAGAGACAAACCGTTCCAACTTCTAGGACTTGAAATAATTTAAAGGGCGGAAAATACTTTTCTTTCAAAATGGTAAATCTTTATAGTCTTAACAGTCAGGACTTTATCCTTTTTACATTATAAACCAGTGCAGGTTTGACAAATTATTGATTTCAAAATTTGAATATTTGATCCTTGGACAAAATCTTGATAAAATAAAAATAACAGCAGAACAAATATTTAGACTGGCACATCAATTCCCAAAGAAGAGTAAATGACATCTATACAAGTAAAGACATGACTCACTTTTCTCACTTTCAATTTCCGCATCAATTTGTGTGGTTAATCAAAGGCACTGAGCGAAAAGTAACGATAAGCCTTGAAGCGACGGCTAGACCGTCTATCTCCCGACTTCTTTGTGTGCACTTTGTGCACTGATCACGTGGAAAATCAGCAATCAAGTGCCGCGAAAAGATTCCCAAACAAATGCGTGCCGCGTGCACGCGTCGTATACATATGGGGTGGCAAGAGTCCCTGTGATCGACGAGGCGATTATGATTGGAACATAGTGAAGGGATGAGATACTGTAAGGTACCGAGCGAGCGATGATTACGCGACAAAAAGCTGTACGCAGTGCTGCAGGGCATAAGCAAACAATCAGGGTGCCCTTTGCGGCGAACGATGAGGGTTTCGCTGGTGGAATCGACGACAAATTAACTAACAATCGACGCGCTTACATGCACATCCAAGAACAGCTCACTCACTGTTGTTCGAGCATTAAAGTTTAACGTCTAATTTCGCAAGTAGTTTATTGTTTGTTTGTTGCTTCTGGCTAAGTCATATCCGCGTGTAAACCTCGAATTTGCCTAGGTTCCCCATTGCATTATTGATGAACTATTTAACAGTTTGTTTGAAATTAATTGTTTATATTTGTGGGATGTTTCGAATTTTGGTAAAGTTAAACCTGGTCGTTTTTATATGCATTCCTGATTTAGTTATATAGAACCTAGGTTCTAGAGTACAGGGCAGTAACAGGGTGGAATTCACTTTAGGGCAAATAGTTTTAATAATCATCTTATATTGCTCTAGATTCAGATATAAACGGAGTAGTAGAGCATATATTAGCGAAATAAGGTCACTTGCATCAATCGTCGCAATAAGGTGTGCCAAGATGGTCCCAGCCGGCAGCAGCGGTTGCAAGCACAAGCAGCGCATATTATTGTGTTTCAGTATACTGCAATGCTTACCCCACGCCCAGGAACTCGCACCGGAACATTAGTTTAATTTCACTCCATACCGCCACCGTCGTCGCCAGCACCTCCACCGTTCCCATTTAATTACCGGACATAAATTACGCTTCAGCTGGATGAACCCAGCGAACCGACGTGGGTACTTGTAGCAAGCACGACGCTTTCCTCCGGCACGTAAGTATCAACAGACGCACGAGCGAACGGCGTCGTCGACACTTTAGCGCCGAGGATTATTTGCCTTCAACTGGCGCCCAATTATGAGCGCAAAATTTCATTACACACAACGCTTTGCATCTTCGTTCCACATCCGCTACTTAACTTTCACATCTGACTCTTCGGCAAGCAGCCTAGCTTAATTTTCATATGTGCCTGCATATGCGGCAGTCTTAAAATTGCTACCGACTTGAATTATTTGCATCGTGGAAAAACGGAAAACCTTCATTTCCCTAGTCGCGTTAACGACCCAAGTGCTGATATGACGCATTTAGCAATGCGTACGATACTTTCAAAGCTGTTGCTTAATTACTGCGACATTGCTGATTAACGTCAGGCGTTTATCACTCGATAATGTCCACTCATGACAGTGCAACGCATGCGGATGCATCATATTAGGATCAACGTTGGATGAAAGGGGAAGTTGTTATCGTTTTCTGCATATGCATAAATATAATCCGGCTTGAATGGTGATGATATTAATTCCCGTATTTTATTCATAAACGCGAATATTCGAGTGAGGGCTTTTTACTAATTGATTGGTTTACTTGGCTAATTGAGTAATTACTGAATTGGCAATTGAAATACGGTTTTACCTGTTCAATTTTCATTTGCAGCTATTTCCAGAGAATTTTGGTTAGAGAGTGCACAGTAAGTACTAAATTTTCCTATCTCTACTTCATAGAAGTTTCTTTAAGGCTTTTTTACAGTGCTCTTAGTTAATGCGACCTGTGGAATTGAATTTGCATTTTAATTTACACTATGCACAAATATACAATGAGTTTTAAGATCTTCCTCAATCGAATTTTATAACAAAATTACGAATGCCATATTCAAATGTTTCCAAACAATCCACTTAATTAGCAATGCAAAATAATAGAGTAATATTGGAACAATTATTTTAAAACTCCATTAGAATGCAGTAAAATAAATGCATGGAACATATTATATATGAGCGTGCAATCTTTTATTATTCGCTAAGCAAATTCGTTAATTATTTTAATGAAGCGATCCCGCTAATTGGTAAAATTTCAATACTTTACCATTCTCTTTCGCCAGGAACGAGAAACGTTTCCCTTTTTTGTGGGATGCCACGATTGGAGTAAATTGCGTTAGCTACGTGATTGCGTGCGCGTGTGTTGGTTTATTTTATTTTGTTTCATTTGGCGTTTGCATCGTCGAAGGTTCAATTCCTTGTAGACGCAAAGGTTACTCACGCCTTGGCGGTTTTTTGAAAGCGAAATGGTGTTCGGCTTCATTAGCGCCAATCTTTTGGGAAAATTGACGCCGTTTCAACGCAATCCAACACAAAGTAATACACGACAACCGGCGAACACTACATACCGTAACGGGGCGTCGTGGCGCTCGTCTCAGCGGAATAAATCTCGACGCGGTAATTGCCAGCGGGAATGAGGTATGCCAGTATAACCTGCGTGGAGAGACGGATGCAAAAGCTTTCGGCCTCGCAAAATGCACGTCGCAAATTGTATTTTCCAACCTTCCATTTCTTTTTCATCATGCTTCTCGCGTGTAGTTCTAACGTAGCATTGTTGGCATCCAACAGATGTATCTTTTCCGCCATCCTCACTTACTGATTTCAAGAGGGTGATGGGAGCCAAAACAAAGAAAAACTTTGTTGAAAAAACAGGGACTTGTTAAATGAGAGTAAAATCACTTTTCTAAACAGATTAATCCTTTTGGTTTACATTTTCCGAAAGTGAAGAAAAGCAGGAGAACTTCTTTGGCGAGTTTGCAGAAAATTTGCACGTTTTCCAGATTAAGAATAAATGAAACGACTATTATTAATGGTTTTAATTTTCCATGTGACAATTCTCTTAACCCATTTAAAAATCCACCGTTCTAATTTTACTTAAAGTTGAATTACCTAGACCACATTAAAAATAATTGAATAGTTAATTAAATTAACTAAGGAGTATGTAGTCAAGTCGAAAAAAAGTTTAGAACATGATGTCACAAGTTACAAGTTAATAAAAACTCAAATGCAATTTTCTACTATTATTATATTTTCAAGAGACTGCACGAAAGCAGAACGTATGTACTTCCCATTCCCTTCCGCGCTTTTCAACTTGCAAGCAAGAATTTTCACAAGAACATTATAATTTTCCAAGTCCAATATCACGTTGGATCAAAGCTTTGTTTCTTAACGGTTCTTTCTTCACATCTGGATCTTCGTACATAATTTAACTGGAAATCTATGTATGAGCGTATCAAAAGCTTGATAAACGAACCAAATCGGGCAAATGGAATTTAATATTGGTGAAGCGTTTGTTACGGCCATCCCAGTAGCCGCATCTTTTCTTCGAAAATCCTTTCACATAAGATCTTTGTAAACATATGCTTCCTACGACCGCATTGTCCAATATTGCTTGAACTTCATGTTCTAGGCCTGTTAGAAAATACTTCGTTCTTACATATTGGAACTTATTTCTGGGAGACGTACAGCTATTCCTTTGTTTTTCTTAATTTTATAAATTTTACATATAATTTTTTACATTTTTTTATAATATTGAGTAGGTACAGTTAAGTCAGTTCGGTCCGCTAAGTCAACGTCGATCAGTTAACCCGGGTAGGTGTGGTCACTCAGGAACTGTTACTTTTTTCTTCAAAAATGCACATAAGAGAACAGAAAAAAGTTTGTCATTGTAAACTGACCATTCTCATAAGATAGTCGACTATCACGATTCTTATAAATAAACCTAATAAAGTTAAAAATGAAACCAGAAGGTCCATGTATTTATTTTTAAATTAATTGTTCTGAGCAATGAGCACGGAAACTAAGTTTTTGTTGGCCTAATGTTGGCTTCCTTTATTCTATTTACTTTCTTGAATGAGAAAAGCCATAAAGGACGCACAAGCGTGCATCTATTAAGCACTGGCAATCTTATCTTGTCGGCGTGCAGTGTCCGATTGTAATAAATAAAGGAGGCGTCGCGTTTTGTCTACCATTAAACCACCTCGCGTACATCCGCCAAAATTGTTCGAACGGAAAATCAGATATGTATATGGCGTTTGCATTGCATTCATCTGTACTCCACTTAAAGGTTGTTCTTTAGGTGTTCTTGCAAAACCCACAGGAAGGCAAACCATAGCCGTACCCATGCAGGAAAAAGCATTGCACAAACCTGAACGGCCGGTCAACTAAGCAATGATACTCGGTCAGGACGACCATTCTGTGAATCTCAGTGCGCGCAGTCGACGACTTCGGACTCCGGTGCGAGGGACATCAAGATAAATGCGTGACACATTGCTGCGGCTCTTATCTAACGACCGTACCTTTGCGCATTCATTACCTCTGGTAAATTAAAAAAGAGAAAAAGCAGAGAAGAAGGAAGTAAAAGAGAAATTGCACCGCTCCAATTCGATTTCGCACCGAGTCACACTTCGGGTGCTAAATAGACCGGGCCATTATTTAAAATGTTCAATTGAATTGAAATGTTCAGCGAAAGGGTATACTAAGGATTTATATTTGTTTTTAGTTATGTTCTCTGGGTATAAATATTTAATATTAAGACAAACTATAGTCCTAGGTATAGGCATGAATATTTAATCGATTCGTGGCGCCGCGCCGCTGCTGCTCGCATTATTGGAACAATGATAAATGTAATCGCGTGTCGGCTATCACATCGCGTAAATATGCCCCCAAAATAGTGAACAATGCCGCAAATTACGAGACGGGGTCCTAGTCCAACGCGACATTTGTGGAACGTTTTGGAGCTTGCGTACCTACAATGTATGGAAAGCAAGCTTTGTGTATGTATGTATTGTATATCTATACGGCTCTCTAATTTATACAAACGAGATAACTATTATCTGAACATGTTGTTTAAGATGTACTGGAATTAGAATTATGCTTGTATGCTTGTAATAAATGTTTGTATGAACTTATGTAAAGGGAAAGTGGCTTTGTCATCAATTAACCCAACTAGCTTTATTTTGCTGCTAAATGCTTTATAATTTTTGGATTAACTTAAGGTCGTGAACCAAATCTTTTTGTTCCAACTAATTTTCACATCAATATGTTCTTACTTATAAAGGGTTTTGTAAGCATTAGTGATGACATCAGCATTGAATCCTAAGTACTAACTCGCCAACAAAATGGGTTCGCCTTGAGTACTTTGAGTTTGTGAGTGCTAACTCAAATTTTCCTTTCCTACACTATATAGGAGAACAATTATATCGCAGACAAGTTGTAGTGTAAATGTATATTTAGAACTTTACTATTGATCCGGAAAATAGTTGATGAAATGCTCACTACTACCATACACATATCCAACTTTTATGGAAAACTGTTCGGAAACTTTACTGATTAATAAATAATTGATGTGGAGACGATGGTCTTCCGTCAAATAGTAGATGTTAATATGTACACATGGAAAAACCAGGTAGTTCTAAATTCAATTTCTATTTGCTCACATTGAACAAGAGAGAATTAAAAATTCACTCGCCCAGTTGAACTTAAATAACAATTGCATTTCGCATGTACTTGAAAATGAACGCAATAAATTAATGATAGCTTACAACGTATAAAGCTATGTTTATAATTAATATTTCATAAACTACTGAGTGATATATAAGTAAAAGCTGTTTTGAATAAATAGTGCGATTTAAAATATTTAATATACGGTTATATTTCCTTACACACAAAATGGAGAAACTTAATTTGATTATTATACACAGCATAATTGAAAAGACCAGTTTTTTGATGTCCCATTATTGATAAGTAATTGCTTACAGTGAGTATACACACCCTCCCTATTATTTATGTGTCCCGTATGACTAGCATTGCGCTCGTCCCCATCGTCGAATTTGGAAAAGTATAATTTTTATAACTAAATCTAACGGGCGCTGCGCACGCAAGTCTCATAACGTGGGTGCCCTTCGCTATACCACAAGTAATACTGTAGTTATATACTTTCCCCACAAGCGCAAATCCCATTTAAAACGAAGTAAATTCCACGAACAAACTTCTCGCCTGCTTGCTACGTTCGCCCCTATCAAAATTAATATTAAAGTTAACGAGATGATATGCGTCGCGACGCGTTCACGTGATAGACATTCAAACATCAAACGGCACGAACATTGTTGTAGCAGACGTATAGTAATACATGCTTAGATTTATCATTGTTTCACAGTAAACTTTCATTAGCGTTGCTTTGTCCATATTACAAGGAAAGTGCAACGCAAAACTTCATAAGCATTGCATTGCAATTAGTTTTTGTTTGTGCTTGCAATTAAACTAAATGAATTGTGTTTGCAAGAAATTTAAGCCTCCACTTTATATAAGCAAACTATCAAAAATGTTTTTCTGAGTACGTATCTAATGAATAAGTTTCTGCAGAAAGTAAATTTTTGCCGGAACTGTACGAGTTCTAGATTGTAGTGGTGGGGAGGCGTCCCCGCCATTTTGTTCACTTTAGTTTTGTCTCCCATATGACTCAACTACAAAATAAAAGTTTTGTGATCTCGGAATGCACAGCAAAAGTAAATTCCCAACCACCTCATTTGCATGTGTGTACTTCCTTTGTTGTTAGTATGTAGTAATAAAGTAATTTTTTAAGTAATATTACGTAAGTAATAGCGTTATCCTAGTCTAAGTAAACCAAAATAAATTGCTTGTTCTAAAAGTAGCACAACTTTATTTACATCTCAATTAGTAGTAAAGGATTTTACACAAGTTTTCAAGCGCAATGTAAACGAAAACAAACCCGGATGATTCCCAGCGGCTGTAGTTAAGGAATATAATCGTGTATGTTTGGTGTCATTAAAACACTTACAAGTGGCAATACTCGCTGCAAAAATGCGCATTTCATTGCTATGCGCTTCGAGTGGCTGCAGTACTTATGCTCGCGAATGTAGTGTATATTTAAGTAGAAAGTTTCGAATTTTATTAATGCTCTCACGTCCTCAGTAGCGTCATTTCGCCTATTAGAAATTTACGGGAACCGTGTCATTCGTTCCGTTTCTAGATATTCACGTTGAGTGCATGAGCGCCTAGGAAGTTCGTGTTTCAATTAGTTTGGCAAGGAACGTGAGCGTCTCAGTTGTAAACGTACAAAAATGCATTTGCGCTTATTATACACTGAAATTCATTTTTAACTGTATTTGTTTGCCATTGCAAAGTGTATTCCCAGTCAGCTCATATAAATTCAATTTCTCGTACATATGTAAACAATAGTGACACCGTTAGTCCTTGAACAGAGGCGAATTAAACGAAATCTAAATTTGGTGTCAAATAAAATAGCCTTCATTTTGGTTTATGGAAAATATCATCGGGTAGAACACAGAGATAATTTAATAAATACAAATGAAATTAAAATGTTCAAAATTTAAAAATGAATAGTGTAAAGGCAGCTTTAGAAATCTAATGAAATGCATTTTGAGAGTGGCGATGTGCAGTTACACTTAACAATTGTGTCCTGGCTATCGCGTGAAAGAAAATGATTGGAATAAAAATAAGAGTAGAATGTAATATTAGTACATGTTGAAATCGGAAATTGTAACAAAATTTGCATTTATATTGAGCCTTTTTTAATGTAAATTGTATTCGAGTTCCATTTTCGTTGTTCGTCTATTTGTCCATTTAATGCTGTGCCACCTCCAGACTGATAAAATAGATTAAAATAAAAACATACAATGTTGTGGTAACAAAGAAAATAAACAATTTGGAATTCGGCATTGGTTTTTAATTTCAAAATACATTTTCCATTTATTTTGTTCTTGCGGCATGTTGTTTTCCGAGATGTTTTCAACGTCTTTTGAATATTTTGTTTGGCTTAAGAATTGTTACATAAAGTAAACAAAAACAAACCGTTTATTAAAAGAGAGTTTTTCTTGTAAATACGTTGAGATGTTCAAAGGGACGGCAAAAAAGTTTATATTTGCAGTGTGATTATCTCTGAACTTGTTTATTAGTCTGACTGAAATTAAGGTTTTTATTAAGAAGTATTAAATTTGGCAAATTTTTTCTTGGCAGGTGGCCAGTTGGATACTCTCCTCGTAAGGTTGTTCCATACCCCCGGGTGAGGCTAATTAACGGTACGTAAACTCTTATTTGATAACCTTCGATGAGGCTAGGTCAAATAGACATAGCTGTGAATGTTTAATATTACAATCAAAAATAAAATTAAAATAAACTTTATAAACTTTTATATTATATTAGAATCTTTAGTTAGATAGATGTGAGGATGCATATTTATATTAAGTGCAATTAAAATTTCAGTACATAACAAATAAATTTCGGCTAATTAAGATCGTATGCAACGTGCATGGTAATGGCGTTTAAGTTGTGAATAATGAAGGTAATTTCCCAGCGCTTGCGTTTTTCGCTTATGGAGTAAATATTAAGTCTCAAGATAACTATACAGAGGGTTTTAAAATACATTTATTGCAAGTAAGAAAAATAAATTATTATCATTTCATAAAATTTAATTTTTTGTGCAAAACATTTTGTAGTAAGTTTCACACCGAGATTGTTAAAACGGAGAATTAATGAGTACTTATGCAGTTAATTAAGATACATAGTTCAGAGAGCGTAATGTTATAATTGTTTTATCTCCAACTTCACGAAGGTGTATAACACTTTGTATAAGAATGTGAATAACTAAGAAGCGCGGGCACACTTCGCAAAGATGCACAAATTTTCTTGCTGTTTAGTAAGGGATAATTCGCGAAAAGGCCACCGAGAAATAAGTAACGTCGCGTTGCGCTCGGCGAGCAAATTGTGCGGAAATTGTACGCGAAAATATTACCCAAAAAGCATCACAACCGCAAGCTTTTTGCTCTAAGATTTAAAATATGCAATTGTATTACGGAAGCACAACTAAAGAAATACCAAGAACGATGCGATATTTCTTGCCGCAAATTTCCTTTAAGATTCTATTTGCTGTAATTCATTGATTCATTTGCCTGTAATTAAATCTGCATAATTATGTATTCATTTATTGTAATTGCTTCTCTATAAATGTCAGCAAAATATTCGACGCTTCAATTCCAGAGCAAACATAATCAATTACAAACATGAATGCGGAAGTAATCCACAATGTTCTTTCAAAAAACCAGAATAAATGTAATAAAAAAGCCGAAACAGAAAAAAAACAAGCAGGGGTCCGTTCGAGATGAATTGAATTGAGCGCAAATCAAATAAAAAAGACATAGTATATCCCACCACCAAAAAACAAGCAAGCACATAAATTTCTATCAGCTTGTTACACCTGACAGGGGTATTCGATCATTTCGTATACTTTCGCTCATTTTTCTGTACACCCCTCTAACACATATTCACTCTACTCTGGATACTCCAGTGGTTTCTGGTTTCTTGCCTTTCCACCAAACGTATTCGTTTGATTTAAGCACGCACGTTACATTTTAACCAATGTTCAGCACGTATGTAACACATACTCTCAGCTTCCTGGAAAAGTAACGCGACTTTCTGCGTAGACTGAAAAAGGAACTCCAGACCTTCTGGTAGTCTTTGGCAGTAGCCACGTGGGACGCATTCCTACTTAGGGAATGCTCCCTTCAGTTGTTATATTCTCGAGGGAGTACAACGTTTATCTGTTCGTTCACTTTACTGTTATAAATATTATATTTGCCCAACCCGTATTCTCAGTCTAGTGAGTTGCAATCGGCGAAGGGGTCGCGAATAAATCTACACACTTCTTGTATCATAAGCGTTGGCATTCACGGAATTGTTTATTATGTGAACAATAAACAATTTCTTATCTTGTGGGATTGAAACGATTTTTTTACCAGGAATAAAAAAGGAAGCAGACGAGATGACATACATTTTCCTCCCATTATATATTTCTCTTCGTATACATATGATAAGTTTGGAACTTCATAGTACATAGATAGTATGAGACATTCTCAGGCGACTTATGTCTCTAGCCAGTGCCAACTTTCGCTATAATCTAATCGACTGTTTATGTTGTTTTTATTATTTTATATTTGTAATGGGGAAACTTTGCGAAACAATTAGAAGTTTAACTTGTTCATTATTGCTTTCTTTCGGCATTATTAGATTCTTTGTCATTGACTATTGTCATCATTGGAGTTGTGTTTTACGGTTCGTTCGTTTTACTTTAAAAGTCTTATCGTGCTCTGGTCGTTTTAGTCCTTTGTAACTCGGTTTGCTTATATGTTACATGCTGCGAGCATGGCGATGCGAACAAAAAATACTACCAAATAAACAAGAAGCGTCCTGTAAGAACGAAAGCACTGAAAAGACGTAAGGATAGGGATGAAGGAAGGACAAACAATGAAAGTTACCGAACAGAAATTACTAAACGCGCGCGATCCTGGTGTCTTTTCTATCTATATACACTATCTCTTTCAGTGTGAGTTTATACAAGCGTGTCATGCCTTAGTCTTTTTTACTACGTTAGTAGTCATTGAATTCTATTAAAACTTCTTGTAATGCGAACTACTAGAAAAAGTAACTAAACTTACATTAGATCAGAGATGGACTCTTTTCATGATTTTATTTTAACATTATAAAGAAAGTTTTTGATTTCTTTTATAAACTACGATTACTTATCTTTTGTCAAAAATTTTAAAGTTTGAAATATAAAATACAATAAAATTTATTACTTACAAACTAAATTAATATGTAAGTCTGTTTTTGTTAACTGAAGATTCAGTTAAGTTTTCCAACATTACATAGAAAATTAACAAGTAAATTTAAAGGATACAAGATATAAATACCATTGAATCATAATGAACAAATGGATGAAGCGACAAAGAAATTTAAGTGGGTAGTTAGTTACTGCAATTTCAAATGAGAACGACACAATTTGTATTAACAACATGAAGCAAAAAATATTTTGCGAGTTGTAATAAGGGCAAACTATATAGTAATGCAAAACATTAACAAAGAAAGAGGTAATAAAAAAATTAAAAATATAGAATGACAAATTATGTATATACTTTTTTGTATGTGTATATAAGAAAAATATAGACAAAAATAATATAAAAAATTGCGGAGAGTGAATTAAAAAATAGAAAATACCAAGGTTTTTTTGGATTTTAAGGTATTTATCAGATTATGAATTTTAAATTATAAATTAGTGCCACAAAGAATTGCTTACTTTTTTTACTTTTTAAAAATATAATATTACTAGTGTTTATTCAGAACATAGATTCCACTTAAATTTAATTAAATTTAATTAGTCAGTTATTGTTAGCATTCCTCCTTAAACATTTCAGCATCCATGAATTGTGGACCTAATTTGTGTTACTTATGCTCTCTGCTTTTTAGATAAACGAGCTTGTAATGGTTGTTTGCAAAGTTGAGTTGCAGATGCATTTTCTGCAATGCGAATCATTACTATAAGCAATGTATATTACAGAGTACATGTTTAGTTAAAGAGAATAAAACATAAATTGCAATCACAATTTTACATTTTATTTACATTTTACGAAGAATACTCAGCTAAACTTTTTATGATAGTAATATTTTCACAGTTTAGTCTAAGTAATATTTATTTAAAATGAATTACGAGAATTACAATTCAATTATATTTTAATTTTTAGGTCTACAACAACATGTCTTCATAGCCATACGACAAAACTGGTCTAATTGGTAATTGTATTTAGATGTTTAATTTATACAAATTAATTTATTTTTTCTCGTCCGAATATATTTATGATTTATTAAATTATTATAAGATTTATTAAATCTTAAATATATTCGCCTGAGTTAATGTAATTTGATTCGGTGTGAGAATCATTACTCGACCGAATATATTTAAGATTTAAAAAGAAATAATAATTAAATCTTAAATATGTTCGGTCTAGTAAAAAAATAATTTTAAATTTTGTCAAACGGACGAGAGTGTAGAAGTTTTAAGTTTGCAAGCATCAAAAATTATAAAATAAAATAAAGTGCTTAGGTAATGTTGCATTAAATGCACATTGAAAATATCCGGGAGGTTGAATTTTAAACTTTGTGTTGATATTAATTTAAAAAATTTATCATTTATTTGACAAAAAATACCTAAAATTTATTACATCTTAATAATTTGATAAATTTAACATATATAGAGTTTAGTAAAAATTCATTATATTTATAATAAATATAAATAATTATAAATTATATATAAATTCAATTCAAATGACATGACAATATTAATAACGCGGGTACGTGTAAAAGTGCGCTCACTAACACACGCAAACTTTGCACCTCGCGACTATATAGCAAAGTATATTCGCAGTTCGCGTTCGGCAAGTGAATATGTGCTACGTATTCATTCTTCGCGTTAATAACTTACAATTTTTAGTTTGAATTAATAATCTAAGATATAGTTTAAACTTCTGAGTGTATAAACAATTAAAATTAGAAGATGTTTATATAAATCTTGTTATTATCGTGGTGATTTTTATAAATAATTACGTTCATAAGTAACAATAATATTTGGTGTATTTATTTTTCTCAAATGTATTTAATGTGGTATTGACCAAACGGCTCGATGGATTTTCATCAAATTTAGAGTATAAACTAATTAAACAACGCAGTAAATGATTTAATACGTAAAACGTCTTAAAATTTTCGCATTTGGCAGTTTCAATCCACGCGGTCGGGTTTGTTTACATTTGTAAATACATTGTTATTGTTGCTAATTAGTTCAAGTTAAAAGCTGCAATTTATGAAATCAGTATAACATTGATAATAAGTATTCCTCATTAATGTTTT
>JASKGN010021886.1:0-12940 GCA_030556245.1 Falagria sp. GC000072 | reverse complement strand
TATCTTTGCAACTAAAAGATTTAGAAAAATTCTAAAAACATATTTGAAATCAGCAGCTCGAAATCTATAAGATTCGTAATCACCAAAATGTCTAAAATGTCTATTATCAAAAATAATTATACTAAAAATTACAAATTTTTCAAATTTCAAAAATTAATATCTTTGCAACTAAAAGATTTAGAAAAATTCTAAAAACATATTTGAAATCAGCAGCTCGAAATCTATAAGATTCGTAATCACCAAAATGTCCAAAATGTCTATTATCAAAAATAAGCATACTAAAAATTACAAATTTTTCAAAAATTTATATCTCAGGCACTAACAGTATAACAATGTAAGACATGCATGTAATACCATTCATCCACTTATACTCTTCTAAATACAAACACTACTGGACAAGGACATGCTAAACATACTATTTTTAATCTTATTTTAAAATATGTGACCATATGTTAAACAATACACAGATTACCATAAGATCTTAAGTTGGTATTATCAGTATATCTACATTCTCTCCACTGACCACTATTAAGGTACAAACCTTATACTTTAATGAAGGGTTCTCCATTGTATTGCTTCTGGTATAACTTGAGATATAAGACATACTTAGTTTAGAATACCTGAAAAACAAATATGTATAATAATAAATATGCAAGATACCCTCAAGAGATATTTTTACAAACCAATTATAATGTTTCTTTCATAATATAAATAAGGATTATGCTATACATGTTGATATGAAACTCTTCCACTAGACAATTGCAATCAATTTCCATCATCAATTCTGCAAATAACAAAACTCTGATTAATTGCTGATATAATAAATCAGAATGTAACTTACTCTTGAACATAGTGGACATTTGTTATAATGATATCCTTTGCATTGGTAATACTCTGAAACAAATTTGAATAACATCCATATAATTACATTCACTCTGAAGTTTAAGATATTATTTACATTAATATTTTAGAACATTTGACAGAATTGGACAGAATATAGCTGCTCCCAGCTGATTTTGAATAAACAATTATTGTTATAATTGGTTGCCTATGACAAAATGCTGTAATCAATTTATGTAATATCATTGGTAATATATATAAATTAAAATCATCAAATGTTTCGGATATCTTTTTACCTGTTTTTAATGCAACATAGCAATTTCCTATACCAAAATGGCTCCATATAAATGTTTTAATTACAGCCCCATTTATGATGCTAGCCCATAGCCTCAACCATATATTAAATGGAAGGGAATCAAATTCTGCTTCCTTAGTCTTATCATTCATATTTTTACCACGCAGGATTAAAATGCAACTTATTTAAATAAAAAATGCCACATTTATCAAGGTGTACATGAAACAAAAAACAATTTCTGACAATTTGTGCAAAATATGATGTTTTTATATAAATATATGTGTCATAGTTCAGTCCACAAACTATCATTTTGCGAATTGAACTTGTCGCAAACATTGCAAATAAAATTTTGTTACTAAATATTTTTTACAATGTCTATACGAGCCAGAGATATTCCCATTTATATAAAACTAATGTGTGCGTCTGGAGCAGGGTATACAAATTATATTCATACCATCTTGCTAAATGGTTACCCTGAATTCTGTTTTCAGCGTGTCAGGAACCCTCGGTTGTTATCCCTTAGATGTCCTCCGCTTAAACATGCAAGTCGCTGGTGCAATGGGAGCTAGTCGGGAAGCCGTTACAACTTTTCAATTTGCGAAACAAATTGTAAAACGCGATGGTATCCTAGGGCTCTATAATGGTTTATCCGCAAGTGTTGTGCGACAAGCTTTGTATACAGGCACACGCTTAGGGCTCTTCCAAGTCTTGGCCGATAAGCTCTCAAAGTAATTTAAATTTCTGTTTGTCTATATAAATATCACTGTTTATAATTTCCATGTAGAGATGGGGAACCAATTGGTTTTCTTAAAAAATGTCTTGTTGGAAGTGTGGCAGGAGTATGTGGTGGTATTGTCGGATTACCTGCAGATGTTGCCCTTACGCGTATGGCAGTTGATAATCAAGTACCACCAGAAAAACGTCGAAATTACAAACATGTATTTCATGCATTTTACCGTATTTATATTGATGAGGGATTTATGACCTTATACAGAGGTACTGTACCTACCGTTATACGTGCTGTTGTAGTGAATATTTCGCAAGTGGTTAGCTACTTCCAAGCAAAGGATTTTCTAATTAAATATAGTAAGATAGTTTAATAAGTAAAATTTAAATTTGAATCGAACCATGTACCAAATCAAATTATAATTTGGTTCGTTCAATATTAAATTTTGGAATTCTTTTAAATAATCATTTGTTACATTTTACCCCTTTGTAGATATTGTCGCTGGAGACAATAATGCATGTCAATTAGCATCATCTGTAATATCTTCAGCTGTTGCTACAACTTGTACGTTGCCTCCTGATATTGCAAAAACACGTATTCAGAATATGCGTATTATCAATGGAGTGCCAGAATACACAAATATGTTAGATGCTTGGTTAAAAATCATTCGGTTCGAAGGATTTTTCGCCTTGTGGAAAGGATTCACACCGCTGTTCATTCGAAATGCGCCACAATTTATTATCACATTCGTGGCTTATGAAAAATTGATTGATTTGTATCTTTCCTTTCATTAAAACAATGTCGAAAGGAAATTTGGATGTCGCATAGCATGTCAAGTTAATATTAAAATAAAAGCGAACATACGAATTAAAATATTTTTTTTATTAAAAAATGTATTTAAAATACATGTGTTATAAAAGATGTAAACGTGCTCTTCAAAATTTAAGTATAAAATTTAGCTGACTGTACAATTTTCCAAAGGACAGGAGTATGTAAATATAAATCAGTAATCCATGTAATGAGTTCATAAATTCTTTCTCTGACCGCAATATGAATCATTTCGTAATTATCTGACTCCTCTTGTATCGAATCTGCGCCCTGCAGCATGCGATACATCGGAAAACTGTTTTCACTGCATGGATTCCATTTAGACTCGTTGGGCAAGAACCAAAAGGGAAACATATTCTCTTTTTGAGAATGATTTCCATAAAAAAGCCAAACAACCAATAAAAAAATTATTATTATAATACATCCACGCATGATGTGATAATATTTATGGTTGTTTAATATGTTTGCCAAATATACCTACTGATATAAATGCCATTTGACAGTCATTTAATTGTTGAAATTTTGAACAAACTTCAAATAAAATTTCAGAAACTTCAAACAAAATTTTAATCAGAGCAAAGTTTTCAATGTAGTCCTTTCGTGAATGCATAAATCTATAGTTAATATCATCTTTTCGGTTGGAATTATACAATTATTAATTTGAACACCGAGCATAATTTAAACAATATTTAAGTAAAAAATTTTGGTGACATCTGATGGAAGTCATGAAGGCATAATCTGAATCAATCCAAATATGCGTAGCGATACTTTTTACACCAATATATCCGCATTTGCAGGTAAATAAATCCAATAAATATAGGTTGCGTTAAAACTCGTTTCAATTGCAATAAAGTGATATACTATATTCTTTGTAGTAATGTTACCTGGTTATACAGTTGGGACCCTGCTAGGCTGGGAATGTATACTAACATTAAACAACGACTCAAATTGGGAATCAGTTCCTTTTGGGTATATAGCAGCAATACTAGGAGTCCTCGTAACATCATTTATAATGGATAAGTGCGGACGGCATATTTGTCTTTGGATTTTTTGCTGGTTCATGTACATAGCAGTCCTGGTCAGATGTTTCGTCCAAGACTCGGCCAATACTTGTTTTGTGCGAATTTTGGGTGGACTTGGTGTAGGAGCATATTACCAATTAATACCAATTTATATAAGTGAACTGGTTTATCGAAAACACAGAGGATTGATTATGGCCTCTGTAGGATTTTTAATTGGATTTGGAAATATTATGGCTGCAAGTTCCTATGCTCAACCAAATCTAATCATTTTGGACATACTACTTGGTATTGCATATGTTTTCATGAAATTTTTCTACGTTCCGGAAACACCCTACTACCATGTTGCAGCAGGTTCAATTATGAAGGCCAAAAAGACATTACAAGATTGTCGCAAGTATGATAATTGGAGTGGTGAAATAAGAGAAATTACACTTGATGTATCTGCTTATCCACAAGATGCAACGAATTGTTTTACATTTGCATTAGCAATTATTGACTTCCATGCAGATTTTCTTCATCGGGGTGTGACTGGATTGGGCTTGTTGTTACTATCAGAATGCATGTTTGTTCATCCCCTCTTAGGCCTTCCAAAATACCTTTATGGTACCTTGGAAGATTATGGCATCACAATATTACAATTAATCATCATCACCATTGCCTTTTTGATCAATTTCTTTATTATTGACAAAAATGGTCGAAAAATTCTACTGTTTGCATCAGCAATAGGTGTAGCAGTATTTTATTTCATCTTATTCATAATAGCACTTGCTGATGAAGGCAGACTCAAGTCAACGGCTGCAATTGTCATCTTTAAATTCATAGTGTTATCCTTTTATGTTGGATTGGATTTTATTCCTTTCATGTATATGAACGAAGTATGGCCGTATAGGATTCGAGCATCTGCTGTAGCATTTACTTTATGCGTATATTTTATAGTAAAATGTCTTTGCCCTTTGTTCTACTTCTATACACTGATATATTTTCATGAAGCTGTCCTTATTTTCACCATATTCTTGCTTGCAATTGGAACAGCTTTCTTCATTTGGTTTATACCGCCAGAAACAAAAAGACTGAGTCTTTGTGCTATACAGATCAAAATGGACCATGATGTCACAGTCTTAGAAAGGGAATTACGTGTGCATTGACTATACCTTATAATAAATATTATATATTGTTTTGAGTACAAATAAAATTCCCACCTAATCGTTTTTGTATAAGTAGTCTTGCAATCCAAAATTTGTAATAATTTGTAAATATTTAATTACTTTGTGGAATTCGTATATTTTATCAAAAGATTGCACAAATCTTCAAAATTTAGTATCACAATAATGTACTAAAATGTCCACATTCTATAATAATTTTAGATTTG
The DNA here is from genome assembly GCA_030556245.1 of Falagria sp. GC000072. Classification (NCBI taxonomy): domain Eukaryota; kingdom Metazoa; phylum Arthropoda; class Insecta; order Coleoptera; family Staphylinidae; genus Falagria; species Falagria sp. GC000072. The sequence goes on along the minus strand of JASKGN010021886.1, from coordinate 7,859 downwards.
CTGTGAATTTCATAGCACAGTAATTTGATCAAATAGTTCACAATATTTTGAATTGAATAATTATAGTTTTGTATAAAATAAAATTTAGCTTCTTATAATCAAAATAACATTGTAATATTACAATACATTTAAAATTACATATTTAGTAATTAATTTAACACAAAACCATCGAGCGAGTTATTTCGATAGAATTTTATTATAAATTTGAGTAAAAATTAAAAAATGTACATCACATGCAAAAATATTTCTTTATAAAATACTTAATTTTTTCGCTTACATAATATAAAATATAAATTTTCTCATAGATCTTTTTCCTTCTCTTAAAATAATAAATTTTAATACTTAAATAATGAAAATGCATAAAATCCAAAGATTTCGTAAAAAAGATGATGAGATCCTAATAGTAATTTAAAATGTAACTCTGAAATGTAAACCAGCGAAACTTAAACATAAATGCAATAATTAAACAATAATAATACATTTTTCTCGTTGTACGTTCATCTCCATTACCCTAATTTGTTGCAAACTTGTTGCTTATACAGTACAATAAATATTTACATATAAAATTGCGAGTTGTGGTCCCTCTTTCCTCTCTTAATTTATAATTCATTATATTAGGTAGTATTTTAACAAGTGCTGAATTGCCATTCTTCTGCGCTTCGAAACAAAAGTTTGAGCATTATTTACAGCCATTTGCGCTATTATATTTGTTTAAAACTTAATTTAGTACGTTTAATGTGTATAAAACACGAGCACTATCGTCCCATAATGTCAGCAATAGTGAAACCAGTCTTTTTAGGCGGCTGCGGTTGAGGCGGCGGCTGAGGAGGTGGCGCACTAGTCCTTTCGTCCTTCTTCATACTAAGATCGTTGGCGACGCTTTGCTCCTTGTACAGAGCATTTTTGCTACTGCCAGCGAGATTGAGTACACCTTGTGTTCCCCCAGGAGGCTGCAATGGTGCAAACGGTGGTGCACCTAATGACGAGGATGGGAACACATCAGGGGCTTTAAGGACAGTCGGACTTGAGGGCAAAACAAGAGAATGGGGGTGCCCATGAGTCATAGAATCATATTTGGATAAATTTGATGGGAGACGGGGTAAATCATCTAATGGTCGCTTTCGGAATGGTCCAAGAAAATTGCCTGCTTGTAAGGATGGTTTAGGTGCTAGAAGGTCGCGTCGAATTTGTAGTTGAGGCTGATCCTTTTTAGGTTCTCCTTCGCGACTTTCGTCTTTGACCAAAGCAAGATTAACTTCTTCTTGGCCAGGATCAATCTCGGTGTCTTCTTCTTCATCCAGTTCGTCTTCATCCTCTTCTTCCTCGAAAGGTCGTCTTTGTTCTAACATACGATCTCGTCCAGGACGCATTGTATAAGGGCTGTTTGAGCTACAAGGCTCATGACATTGCGTACGCTCACGGTGGTCACTAGGTTCCGCATCATCTGCAGAAGAAAGAGCTTCTCCTTCGCCTGGCATGTATCCATCACCTAGCCCGTCAGCAGGAACATCACCAACAGCATGCGTCAATGCATGTCGCCGTAAATCACAATTCCTGCGGAAGACTTTCCCACATGAATTGCATTCGTATGGCTTATGGTCCGTATGCGTCAGTAAATGAGTCTTCAAATTAGAGCGTTGATTAAAGGATCGTGAGCATACAGGACACTTGTGAGGAGACTCCTCCATATGCAAGATTTTGTGAACAGCCAATGTACGAGATTGACAAAATCCTTTGCCGCATTCTGTACATTTGAACGGTTTTTCTTTGCTGTGGATGTACCTGCAACGAAGGCAAAATTAACAACGACTCCAGCACGGTAAGGAATAGCTAGCTAATCTACAAGCATTCCACATGGCTTGCTTTGATTATGGCTAAATACAAAAATAATTCCTCAACGTCCACGAAGAAAGAGCCTGCAAGAGAGGCGAGACTGCATTCCTCAGCGTATTAAACCGGAGCACCAATACAGGTGAGTGTGCGCTGATACATGGCGCGTTTCACCAAGTGTAGTCAACGACCACCACACAAGGACCAGAAGTTACGAAACGAGAGCAAAACGACTGGAAGCCCGTCAGCTTCGATGCGAGATTCTATGCGGACAAAGATCGCGAGCGACGAAGAGGAAAAAACTGGTTCTGCTGTGTTGGAACTCACGCTAGATCGACCATATACTCTGGTCTTCTTCATCGGCGTCTCTTCGAATTAATTAATCGAACACGTTTATTATTACTCAAGGTATACTAGTCTCCCTGACAAATAAAATCCAAGTGTACGAAGATCTACGAAGGTTCACTAACATATTATTTAGTTTCAACAACATATATGCTAGCTTTAAAATATCTAAATATCCTTAAAATAAATCTTATAATTTAAGGCTCTATATATTATAGTTTTCTGCTAGGATTGGAATGAACCAATCAATCCAAGAATGAATGTACTTCATAGAGCATGGAAGAAGCACACGCAATTAATTCATGTTTTCATTGTTATGGCTAATTGCAACACGCTACCAGGTTGAAAAGGCAACGACGCGGAACGCCGACCGGAAGTACAGTAGCAGGAACAATGCAAGACAGGTAGTGTGATCGGATTTTCGGAACAGGTGTACCGGAAGCAGAGCTAATCCGTTGAATTCGTTTTCGCGGTTGTAATACTTGCCGCAAACTGGTTTCTGTGGAGAACAACACTTAACTTTTACGGGGTACTGAACTGAGGATGCTGCTGCAAGAGTTGAAGAAGCAAGCAGGACAGCGTAGATACAAAGGAGCATCACGATGGAGTAAGAAGAAAACCAAAGGAGTAAGTAAGAAGACTCAAGGAACCTCTAGATGGCAATGAGACGAAGAAGCAAGAAGAAGCTAAGCTGTGGTAGGTTCGATACCAAATGACTGCTGTACCGTGAACTTATTTCATTACTTTTTACTCTTCTGTGCGCTGCTTCTCCATCTGCAGCGCATCGATATTCTAGTCTACATGGAAAATTCATGTTATGTAGATTTACATACAGTGCGTTTATGAATAAATTATTGTTATTATTGAATTAAAATTTAAAATTCTGGATTGCTCCTTTTTTTCTACATCTCCTAAAGGGATTTATATAACTCAAAAAAAAAATCCTAAATAAAATCTTCTTAAATCAAAATGCATCATTCTTCCATAACCAGCAATATATTCCTGATACGGATTAGGAACAAATCCGAATTTGAATAAATCTTTAGTCCCTATAGAAAGCAATAACTCAGTATTAATCAACAGCTACATCATAGTGATAGTCCAATACATTTAGTACACTCTGTACAAGCGATTTTATGAATATGTGCCTTGACCATGCGTACACTTCTTCTTCCAGCAAACAACATTGAAGATTATAACTCTAGATTTATAATCTCGCATCCTTCATCTTGCACTCATGGCGTTCTCGAATTAAACTCGAAATTAGTTTCGGTCTCCGATACGCGAGGAAGCAAGAAAGAAAATCGACGTGCACGTGCGTCGCATTCCTTTAGCTGCGAGGCTAATCCGATATGTATGTGTGGATTAATTAATATATAGTGCGAGTATCCCTGGACTGACTGTACAACTTTCCAATTGGAACGCGCCGAGCACGGAATATTCCGTATTCCGATCACCATCAGTTGCTCTTTATTCTGATCTATTCCGTCCATAGAAAGCGTTATGTAATTGTTTTTTAGCTCTTTTAGGCAGCGCGGAAAAGGTGTGGGCGTCACAATAGAAATTTTACGAAACCGCATGAATCGAATATCAATAAACTAATCTGTATCACGTCGCGCGCGCATTGTGAAACAACGTAAATCCCGGTTATTTAATATTCAACTTGCATCGACGGTTTTTTTTTGCGGTTGTGATTCATTGTTTGCCACTTACCTATGGTCTCTCAAATGGTCCTGGCGTCGGAAAGCTTTGCCACAAATGTCACAGGAATAAGGCCTCTCGTCTGTATGTGTCCTTTCATGAATGAGCAGATTGTAACTCTTGGTGAACTGCCGGTTGCAAAATTTACAGATGAATTGTTTCTTCGGACGGGATGCTCTTCCAGGAGCACGTAGGAGTCGACGATCTAGATGTGCATGCATCCCTACTGTAGGTGCACCCATAAAGCTGGCGCTAGCTGGGAATGGGAATTGACCCGCAGGGAGAAATCCCGGATAAGGATGTGGCTGTGCACTACCCCCAGGCAATAATAGCGCTTCGCGAAACGCAAGTTCTTTGCGTTTATCTGCCATCATTGCCATGATATCAGCAGAGGGTTTACGTAGCTCTTTACTACTGCCAGCTGAAGATTGTTGTGGGGGCGGGGGTACTGAATCGGTTGCTGATGATCCACCTGCACGTAAAGGGTGCAACTCGCCGGCGAAAAGTAGCGGATGCATGGTGCGCGTTGGTACCACGGGTACAAACGCGCTGGACTCGCGGTGGTGGCTCATGGTTACGTGCGTGTGGCGGTTACCTGGAACAGAGCTGCATGTTGATATTTCTTCGGAACGCGAGTTGTGTTTACTGAGCGCATCGTCAACACCGGCTCAGCAAACACAAACCCGTTCTCGGCCTCTCGAGATCTCGGACGCTCGCTCGGATTTTATATAACATGAAAATAATTTTAATTACGTGCTAGTAGTAGTAGTAGTAGTCTGTCGTTAAAGTAGATCTAATTAAAGAATCCGGTTCAGAACGTAAACCAGTTCTGCGCTCGCGTTCTCGCTGCGTTCGTTTTTTACTTTACATTTCTTCGGCTTGATTACATTTGATAAGGACAACACTAAAAACAATTTCTTCTAATCTCATGCATTATTTGAATTTGAACAAGCATCAAAAAGGGTCTTAGTGTTTCTTTATGTGTCTGAGCATGCATGCATTACTGGAATAAAACATGTATGTAAATATTAACACAAAAGGAGTAGCTTAAAATATGCAAAATGCAAATGACCTCTCAGCCTGCCTCCGTGGAAGTAGCTAGAGCGGCGACAAGATGGCCGCTCACGAAGGAACGCAAAGAAAGAGTCCCGCGAGCGAGATCGCGGCTTGGCAACGCCGCGTTGCTGAGCGCTAAGTACATAATCTGTTTATGCCCGTTGCATAAGATGATAAGATTCCTAAGTCTAAATTTGCGCCGGAGACTTACCTAAATTTTGGCAAGTGCAATTAATCCAAAGGATAACGCCGGACTCTGCACATCACTTAAGTCACTAGTTGCAGCAGGCGTGCGGAGATCATGTTGCCGAGCAGCAGCGGCGATTTAATTGTGATGAATCGAAAGAGCGGTTGAACAACGCGGATACGTGCAACTCTATAGCGATCGCGTTTAGAACTGACTAAGTCGCATTGCGCGTAAACCGTTCACGACGCAGGTAAAGCTTACCTGGACGCTCATGCTGCAAACGGTGCGCAAACCAGTTGCGGTTGCCTCTGTCGCACCCACCGTTTGCCTTGTCTGCTCAGGTGGCACCTGCAGCCTCTCGGCTACCTACTGCGGAGATAAAGACTCCCAGTTATATACAGTACGTTCCCTCTCAAAGATGCGCAGGATGGCAATTCTTAATATCTAAGTTTTTGTTTCCAGGATTTCAAGATTTCCAAAAATATATGTTTGGGAATGCTCATATTTGGTTCTCCTTTGAGCAATTAGGGGAATTTTGGGCAATTTTGTTACTTTGGACGGATGGTACTGAATGATTTTTCGTTATCTAAGAGCATTTGTATATGCTGAAACTTTTAAGTAGAGTTGCAGTTGCTTACAAGGATGTTGCTTAATCTTCCGTTAATATTACTCATGCTAGGCAACCAAATATACTTCTAGTGGCAGTATTATGTCCTGCTAAAATTTGATTTGATATAAACAAATGAAAGTCACAATATATATATATATATATATATATATATATATGTCATTAACATAATTTGCTTTCTATCATTCTGATTCACTGATTTCGTTGTTTTTTCAAAAAGTTTCTTCATTAGCAAAAATATATTTTTTTAATTATGCCGTATGATTCTAAGTTTGACACGTATTTACAAGTGAAACGGTATCGTAAGTATTTAGAAGTCAATTATTTATGCAATTATATAAATATAATTCAATTTGCATAGAATTTAATCATCCCCCGCCGTATTACAACACCACATTATGCAAAGTGAACAGAAATCCCACAAGTTTGGGACTTGGACAATTTACCCAAGTGTATCGATCAAAATTATCTACAGAATGGACTCCACCTGCAAAAAGGACACATTTACCTCCACGTATGATTCAACCAACAATAATTTATTACAGTAATGTAGGCCTGATGCCAACATATACTGGACACATCCCAGGGAGGATCTTCCGTTTTGGAAGGACTTATGGGCAAGATACAGTCGACGCCAAGGCATGGTTCCGGGATGTTTTAATCAATTAAAATGGGAATATGGGAAGATACTACAGATTTGGAAAATTTATGGGGTTTGATTTCGGGGACCAAAAAGATGGAGAGGAAAACTTGACTTCAATTATTTCAAACATATAATAATTTTAAATTATAAATATACAATGACTACAATGATATCTTTGTGTTTTATTTTATCTCTTGCGTTTTGATGTGCCAGCCATACCCACATCATGGTAATCTGGACGATTAGGATTTGGGCAGTTACACTTCCTCTCGTCATTGATATCTGTGATTACTTGAAAAAGGACGCGCAACGCTTTATCCCAAGCATGTGCGCTTTCCGGTTTAAATTTTTCTGGGCCTAGTTGATGTGACAATGCTTTTAATATAGACATACGAAGATCCTAAGGGAAAATGTAAACTTGTATGTATAAGTTTTATTATATTTTAATAACTCACATCATAAGCGGTTCTATGAATTGATCGTTTCCTATGATTTAATGCATTTTGGCGTAATGCATGTAGAAGGGTTTCTTGCCGATCCATATTTTCAACACAAAAATTTAATTCCCTCATGACCCTTAACGAATGTAATTTGACAAGTGGTTCGTTTTCTAAATCTTCTATACGGTCAATTTTAAATGGGAAATATCTTAGATTTTGTGGATAATCACGAAAATACCTAGTAGGATTAAGTTTTAGATTAATACAAACCGTTATGTTTAATATAAAGAAATATAATCAGAGCCGTGCACAAGCGAAAAGGAGGCTAAATTTTTTATGCGACAAGAAGCACCAAAGGATTCTAAACAGTACTGAAGTACAAGCAAAAAAATTTTCAAGGCACGGCACTGTACACAATAAAAACTCCAGTTTACATTACAAAAACTATTAATCCATTTCGTCCTAAATCCTTTTTGATAATTTTCCAAGTCTCTCGAATGAGTTTCTTTTCCCTTGGGGAAATTCCAAATGTCGATCGTTTCCCTAATGAATTGCCCATTTTAACAACACAATATAACCACAAAATACATCAATTTGAACTTGTTAAAACATATTTATTTCATGACATTGTCAGTGCTTATAAATCTAACAAAAAATATAATTTGTGAAATTGTTTTTGCAATAATCTTCATATATATTAAAAAATAAAAATGTCATGTTAAAATTAAAATGAAAAACAGAGATAATTATATTTTAAAAATGCTAAGACATTTTGGTTTCCAACGAAATAGATCTTACTTTTTGCAATGACATTGGCCATCTGCCATAAATCCCAGAATTGCACCAAATATTACTTTCAGTGTTTTGTCCCAAAGGGCTTCGAGTTCCTCAGTAAAAACTTCACGACCAAGTTTTCCCAATAAAGCTTTCAAGACTGAAAGTCGTAATTCCTGTGAGCAACATTAACTTTAATAATATATCTTTTCAAGGATATCACAAGAAATATATATATATATATATATATATATA
>JASKGN010021837.1:0-13797 GCA_030556245.1 Falagria sp. GC000072 | reverse complement strand
TGCTTATAAAATTGCGTACCGCGACGACTGCGCATCGAAGCACTTGCCATCTGTTTTACCTCTCTAGTGATTTCTGTTTTACTCTTTATTTAACGCCTCATATGGAGAAATTTACATTGATCGTGGATAAAAAAAATTTATATATTTAATCTAATAATTAATTTCCTAGTGAGTTCACCAAACAATAACTCCATTATATTTAATAGTTTCAAGTGTATTGTATACGTATATATTAAAATTGTTTTACCGAGATTTCTAGCATTAATAATGCTGCATTATGCTAAGAATAAAATATGACAAGTAAAGGAAACAACCAATTTGTTAACTAATGTAAAAAAGCAAAAGATATAAAAGAATGGTTTTCTAAAAGAAATTAATATAAATACTTGTATTGATACTTACAATTGGAGCAAACGGATTACTATAAGGCGGTTTTATGGTGGTCCTATTATAGGTACAATTTTTCTCATCAGCTCCATTGTGACAATCAATGTCTCCATCACATACCCAAGATTTATAGATGCATTCTCCAATTTTATCGGGTCCTTGGCAAGAAAATTGAAGATCAGTACAAGTGTGATTTTTATCACAATTTTCTTCATCTGAATTATCATTGCAATCCTTATCCCCGTCACAACGCCATTGTAATGATATACATTTAACATTTCCAGTAGTACAAGTGAATTCATCACTCTTACAAGTGACAGGATTAGATTTTGCACAATTCAGTTCGTCTGAATTATCTCTGCAATCATTTTCTCCATCACAACGCCATCGCTCTGAAATGCATCTTCCATTATTGCAAGTAAATTGATTAGCACTACAATTGTGTCTTGGACAGTTCATTTCATCAGAATTATCGGCACAATCTTGTTCGTAATCGCATTGCCAATAATGTGGAATGCACTTTCCATCGGCACATATAAAGTGATTTTCAGGACACGCCCGAGAGCCGCAATTTGCTTCATCTGAATTATCACCACAATCATTCTCATTATCGCAACGCCAAGTGTTAGGTATGCAAGTTCCTGTAGTACAAGCAAAATGTGCTGAGGAACAAGAACCGCTCACTTTCGGGCATGTATAGTTGGCAAATGGTTCCGCACCGCCGGGACATACACATTTATTATTCTTCATTTCCATGCCATCAGGACATAGACATTTATAATAAGGCGCTGATGGTGAACCAACACATATGTTGGTGCAAGGGGATGGTGTCTGCCCGCACTTGTTAGTACCATGTTGTGTACCATGAGCAATTACTTTAATATCCATCAAACCTGTTACATTAGCTACAATTGAACGCACGCTTCCACCAAAATCTTTATTACTGACGAAAATGGAATCCATGCGCCAATCGTCCCAATACAGTTCGTCTTTAAAAACGGCTACGGCGAAAGGGTGTGATACATACATGATATCAAGATTTACTTTCTTAAATCCAAGTCCATCAAAATTAGCGCTGGCAATATAATCTTTCCTCGCGTCAACCCAATAAACTCTTTCAGCGATGTAATCGACAGAAATACCATTGGGCCATTCCACAAGTTTCTTATCAGCAATGACTTTAATATTAGAGCCATCCAAATTAGATCTTTTTACCGCGGGATTAGTTGAAGCCCAATCTGTCCAAAAGAGATAGCCGGCCTTAGGATGGACAGCGATGCCTCTTGGTTTTATCAATTCTTTCTCATCTAATATTGTTCGCCGCATTCTTCCTGCGTAATGTATGTCGGTCCTAACCAATTCAATTTTCGCACGAAGACCGTCAACAAAATACAAATTTTTAGAAATCCAATCCAAAGCCATTCCTTCTACTGAAACTAAATCCGATGCAACTAAATATTCAATTGGTGATCCATTATTATCACAAAACCTTGCGATGGTATCAGTTACTATGTCAGCCCAATAAACGCAATTATTACTTAGATCAAAATCAATAGCAATAACATTTTTTAAGTTTGGAATGGTAAGATTTGTTTGCTTTAGTGTTATTAAGTCAACTTGTACAATATTCTCACGTTTGGCATACAACAACATATTATTCATATGTTTTGTAGGGCAAGGAATGATATCTGGTACAAACTGATTAACATAACCATCAAGGCAAACATCACCTGAAATTTTACGGTAGCCTTTAGTACGATTGTAAGTTTCTCCTGGTCGACAAGTGGCTGGAATCACATAAGGATCCTTTATATTACTAGTATCTTTGACACAATGCCAGTGCTTATCGCCCGAGCGTACAAAACCAAAATCACATTCATAATCAATTTGCTCGCATTCGCATGGTTGCTCAGTAATAGAAGGATTATAATCAATTCCAGTATAACAATTTGCATGTGCAATTTTTCTTTTATATTGCTTTTGTTTGCCTAGTATACATGGTACGTATTTATCATTTTCATCCTTTTGCGCTGGAGACCATAATTTAAAATCATCTTCACTGCAATTGTATTTGAAGATATTACGGAGATCAACTTTGACAATCATCCATTGATGTAAATTCGGCAAAGAGCCAAACATTGTAAATACTGTAGTTTTTTCTTCAGGTTGTGTCATTAAAGCATATAAACGAATATCTTTATTATGGAATGAAGTCTCCACCCAATTTTCACCTTCGTCAGTAGAATATAGAAGTTTGCTGACTTCACCACGCATTCGTAAATTTTCTGCAGCAAGCATAATACCACCATGATCACCAATGTTGAAAAAGTAATAATTCCTTAATGCATATCTCCAAGTGATACCAGCATCAGAACTAATAAATACACCATAACCTTTTATTCCTTTCAGGCTTTGTCCCATGACACCAGTAGCCATAATAACACCTGGTGCAGATTTACTTGAAAGAATGCTAACTGATTTTGTATCAGGATACAGTTGACTGAATTTCTGGCTAAGATGCAACGAACACGTGTTATTGTTTTGCAATGCACACGGTGTCAATTGGCCTTCCATATCACGAGTTGGAGCAGCAATCGGTCTCCAAGAAGCGCCATGATCAAATGTAATACGCGATCCTAAATGACTTGGTCCTATCTCGTTGGTTGTTGGCTTTGAAATAACTTGCGATGCGATATAAATACCAGAAACTCCCTCAACTTTGTACACGTCAGCAAACGCTTCCTCTGCTTGCAAATGGAGCCATGAATTTTGCCATGTAGCATTTGGAAAATGAGCCATTACATTGGGCATTGATAATGTAAAATGAACTTTATCTTCACGCCCATGGAGATTTTCCGACACATATAGATTGGACATGGTATTTGTATGCCTTACTGCAATGAGTGCTCTTTGTGCATTCGAATCCACGTCTATGAGTAAATAATCCGTAATGTCGAAAGTGGTATCAAATACACATTTAATTTTTTTGCCAAATTTATATGAAACAAAGATATCGTAGGAATGCTGAAAAGTAAAATGATAGATATGAAATATGTATATAATAATAATTATTATAAATATAATAAACTTACTCGTTTACTTTTCATAGCAGTAAAAATGTAATCATTTTTCATGTTAACTTTTTCAACTTCCAGAGCATATATGTTCAATTTTTGTTGCTTATTTGTATAAAATACAGTGGATAAATTCGACGGTAACACTCTTTCAAAAACAAGTTGTAGCTGATTATTTTTGTCTTCAATCCAAAAGTATGATTTTACATATTCTTGAATCATTACCCAGCTTTTACCAAAGTCTTCAGTCATCCATAACTAAACAAAAAGAAATACTTATTATATGACCTATTAATTATTTATTAGCGTATATATGCAATAGTATAATTAATTTTTCGTACCATTCGATTGGAATTCGAAGTATCAAAAATCAAAAAGACGTTAGGTTGATATTTATGAAAAGAAATATCACTTGGTGTAAAATTCAATTTATGTTGCACAAAAGTTTTCCCAGTATCAGCCGTAACAAATATTACTTTGTTCATAATATCGTTAAAAATAATCTAAAACATAAAGAGTTAAGGTATTATGAAATAATATATTTATTATATTACATTTTCATTGTATTCGGAATGCACGAAAAATTTCTCAATTATCGCATTGGAGCTATTATCCAATTTAAACTGACTCGTTTTATCGATGTAGTGGTCACCATAATCGTATGAAATGTATACACTGGATGGCGTGATTGGATCGGTTCCAGGTGGATCTTTAGCTAAACACACTATTGCTTGGTTTTTACACCAATGTACCATCATTTGTTTATGTGTATCATTCAAATAGTTGACCTGCAATTGAATAAAAAATATTAATTTAGCACTTTATAATTTGTTTTGATATATAGCTGATTTAGCTGAGAAGGAATTTTTGAATGCAGTAGACTTACATATAACATTTACAATATAAATACAATGTTAACTGAAAATTCCAAAAGCCATTCTAATTAACCATTTCATTACCAGAATTGTACACATGTACATTGCAAATGTCATATTTGCAATGCTTAGAAAAAACTACTTCGATGCATTAGATTTTTTTAAGTAACATATTGGTAAATTGAAAACATGATTCATAAAATAACTATGTATCTACCAAATAGCATGAAGGAATATACAATGCATATAATAATATTGTTAATTTCTATGGAAACTTAAAATTTTATAAAGTTTAATGAATTTGACAAATGTGAATTTGTTTGATACTATCATAATAATTGTAATGAGATACATTAATTATAGATATGTATATTTAAATTAAGAAAATACAATGGAACATCCTACTGGAACATCCAAAAAGAGCACACGTCTAATCGAGAGTGGTCATGAGACAACATTAATCATAGTACCACCTGATGGAGGTTGGGGTTGGATGGTTGTATTGGGAGCATTCGTTTCATATTTTCTCGCCGATGGATTACAGTACAGTTACGGTGTGTTTCTTCAAGACCTCGCAATTGGTCTAAACACTACAACCAGCTTAGTTTCATTAACTGGAGGAATATGTAGCTGTATCTTCTGCGTGTCAGGTAGCACAATTATCAAAAGCACATTGACACTAACTTAGGCTCAGATATATAAACCAAACTATTGCAGGTCCATTCTCAGCAGCATTAGTAAACCGTTATGGCTATCGAGTAATTTCGATAGCAGGCGCAATTTTAGCATCGGCTTCGTTAGCGCTTACCTCTTTTAGTTATAACATTTATTACGTTATATTTTACCATGGCTTTGTTGGAGGTGTCGGCTTTGGAATGATTTACATTACAGCGCTAATTGCGGTAGGTTTCTATTTCGAGCGGTGGAGAGGTCTGGCGACAAGCATTGCCGTTTGTGGGGCAGGTATTGGTGCGATTGCTTTGCCACCGGTGCTAACGATCACCATGCGTGTCATCGGATGGCGGCAAACATACCGGTGGTTAAGCTGCAGCTCGCTGCTCATTATAGGATGCGGGTGCCTTTTTAAACCGCTGAAACCGACAAGGGTTGCATTGACGCATCCACGAGAAGTACGAAGCTCTCAGAGTACAGCTCGAAGCCAGAAAGGATCGCATGTTAGCTTCTTCGACAAGTATCAGAACAAGAATTTTAATACTTTGATAGACCAAAGAAGTGTTTATAACGATTCTAGCGAGCAATTGTTTTCGACCACTTTCACAGCAGATACAGCCCTTCGTAACGGTAACGAATATAATATTTGAAGAAGGAAGTGTTAATGACGTTTTTGTTTAGATAGCTTTCAATCGAGGAAGGAAATCAAACGATGCTGGTGTTGTCGATGCGGCGCAATATGCTGTAGACATAGGCGATACACAAGTGTCTGGAAATCGAGACCGATATATCGCGATGATATTTTCTTTACTGGTTCTTTAGCCACTGTTCCGGAATATAGAAGTGCACAACGATTTGAATCGGTATGAAAACACCAGAATAACCAACTCATGCACTAATTATAATTATTCAATTCCTCCAGAGACCAAATTTGGAGTACCAACTCTCAATAACTCGTATGTCAACACATCAACAGCAAGAATCCGTTTCACGTAAATGCAAATGTTGTCCGAACGCTGTACGTCGAACATTAGCTACAATGCTTGACTTCCGGGTGCTCAAATCCTATAAATTCCAACTCCTCGTTCTAAACGCAGCGTTTGTCTCGCTGGGTCATTACATCCCGTACATGTTTATTAAAGACAACGCGTTACAACATGACATTGAAGAAGATACAGCAGCATGGCTCATCTCGAGCATTGGTATCACAAACACTCTTGGTCGCATCATTTGTGGTGTATTATCCACTACACCACGCATAAGTTCGATGGCCATGTGCTACGTGTTCATTTTTATCGGTGGTATTGCAACCATTACATGCACCGTGTCATATGTGCTATGGGTGCAATTCTCCTATTGCGCCATATTCGGGCTAGCTATGTGTAAGTTATCACCTCAAATAAAAAATGTTTTTAAAGGTTTGCAACATTACACATTGATAAAATTATTTGGGTGACTAATAAGCAAACAGTTATTGATAAGTTACACAAAGAGTCATCATAATATTGTCGGCCAATCGTTTTGTCATCATTACTCAATTCCTGGATATCAGTACATTGACCACTAACACTAGCCACAAGTTGCAAATGGAAATAAAACTTTAAAATTTAACTAACTTTCAACATCGCAAAATATTTAACTACTTCATAAGTTAGTATGAATGTTGTGAAGGCAAATTGCACATTTGATAAGACATAATTTTAGTCACCACATGTAACTTATGATAATCCTATTAGAATAGGTTTGAACTTGTTAAAGCCTAAGGCTTTGGAAATTACTATTATTCATATATTTAAATAATTAAATTTGAACTATATTTTAGCCTCAACGTCAGCCTTGAGAACACTAATAATTGTGAAAATGGTTGGATTAGAAAATTTAACAAATGCCGTGGGAATAATATTGTTATTTCAAGGGGTCGCTTCTTTGTTGGGATTAGCAATTGCTGGACAATTATTGGATTGGACACATGACTACAAGTACGCGTTCTATTTTGGAGGCTGTTGTCTAAGTTTCGGTGCCATATTCCTAGTGATTATACACGTGAAAGAAATCAAGGAAGCAAAGGAAACCGCGAATAGTAGATAACAATGAATAAATTGTAGAAACATACGTCTTTTTGGTTTCAATGTTTATATTATTTTTTACGCGGCAATTGACATTGGGTACCTGCAATGTGCTTAGTCATATATCAACGCGTCGGAAGTTGGCCAAGAGCCAATTTTATAGGTAAACACACTTTTAAGTACAAAACAACTGTAAACAGCGCGACATCAATACATTTAACGCATGTATCGTAATACGATTGCAACACGTTTCTTTTGTACGTAGTACATACCGTTGTGCTCAAGTTCTTGTCCCCTTGTGTGCTTTGTACAGATGAAGCTTCTCGTTTATATCTTCCATGATCTTGAGCGACAGCATCATCGAAGTCTGCAGTGATCGTAAATGTTGTGGAACCGGGACCGTTGCCTGGCGTGTTTTCATATCCATGTAATCGACTGCTGATTGCGGAAAGTACTCCAATATTATTTAATGAATTGAAACAGAACAATAGCGTTATGCACCCTCGCAGTAACATGTTGCCGTAGCGACCCTCAGCTGATGACTGGCCGGTTTTTAGCGTTTTTACTTTTGTGTAGCACGCAACGATTGAGCGTGCGCTGTGTCGTGTTGAGGCTAATACACACGTTGGGCGATGTGCGTTATGTTTGCTACAGTACTATAATTTAAGAGAATTTACTATGCACAAAAGATTTCAATTGTTTTATTTAAAATAAGATTTGTGGGGTTAGAACTGAAATTAACTGAAACAAATGTTGCTTAGTAAAATTTGGTAAAATCGTAGAATCACATTATCCATGCCTTTACCATGTCTAAACAAGGTTGCCACGTTTATTTAAAAAGTAAACTTTTAAATTGTCAAATATGTTGTGTGTTGTGCGATGTTGTGTTACTAGTGGTTAATAGATATAAGATTATCTTAGATTAACACGATTATTAATAAATTTTGCGTATCAAAATAGTTTTGCACTTCAAAATAATATAACGCTAAGAATTTGTTACGTTATAAAAAATAAAGGCAATAATTTAAATTGCGTTGTTCACAAACAGGAAAAATTGTAAATACATATGTATAGATTGGTATAGATATATTTGTACAAATGCTTTGTCTGAATGCTATATTTATATAATCGTACAGGTAGATATATGTCTGAAATTTATCTATTTATAATCTATATATTTTGCGTTAATTGTTTTTATCTTGAATTAGGTCAATATTTAATAATATAATTTGTAATTGCATACGTTCTAAGTTACCTTTAAGTATACATATTAGATTATTATTTTGTAACATATTGCTTATATACATTATTTATAGATAATATAATTTATTGTAGATAATAAGAAATAACTTTAAAAGTTATTTCATTTAAACAAAACATTAAAAAAATGTGAAAATGCAATTATTATTTTCAATTACTTTATGACCACAAAGAAACATTTGATTTGATTTACAACAATAAGTGACCTGTTAGTGTTGCATACCAAAATTTTAATATGCATATAAACAATATTATCATGCTATAAACATAACTTTTGCATGAGACTAGTTTTTAATTCCTAGAACATGTTATTCTGAGCAACACATTTGCGTTAAATTCGTTGTTTTTTCATGTAGTCTGTGTACATACTGGACTAATTGTATAATGTGGGAATCACATGCTTTTATGTACAGAATATACACAGAATATATTATTAGTCCTTATCATTTTATGATAGTTTATATATATCATTCACATGACTCGTTAAAACGGTGAAAACAAAGCATTTGATTTGAATATGCGCTGTTGTTGTTGACTGCCTGCGCGATTTTGTCACGCAACATTTGACTTCATTAAATAATTGTCCCTTTAAATGAGGATGTATTCATATATTTTTTATTGACCCGCATATAATAAAGTCACACTAGATCGCAGTGACTTTATCTAATTTGTACATAATGTGGTTATATCTTATTATTGTATTATAGCTATATTCTTTTATTACTTGATTGATACATTTCTGCAGATTTGATTGCAATTTTATTCCGGAAGACTTCTGTACATTTACAATTTTAAACACATATTCACTTATGCAAAAGTAATTAAAATAGAAGGGATAGATGTGAGTCATAGGCCTGAGTAATTATCTAAAAAAATATATAAATAAACATTAAATACGTACTATATATATATACGTACTATACACATATATTGACCAAATTCGAAAACGATTCATTTTATGAGTCATTCATCCTCTTGGTAGTATAAATAATAAAATGTTAATTTAACATGTTTTGCCTTGTTGTACTTATGTTTATAGATACACTTTGCAATTACATATTTCATATTTGTTTCTTATATAATAAAATTTCTGGTTTTGGAAACAAGCTGTAATGGAATTGGAATTGATATTACACAATTATTTCTTTAATTATAAATTTACGCAAAAACAATAATAAAAGTCAAGGTCGATATGTAGTAGCAACAATATGTAACAGTCGTAACAACAAATATTATTCAAAATAAAATATATTATTGAACAATGTAGTTAATACACGGACATCTATAGGACAATAGTATAAATAATAATGATATATTGGTTGCATATAGTGTAACCTTGTGTAACCCTTGATTACAAGGAAGTACTGAGTTGCTAACTTCTTCCATGATTACTTGAGAACTAATTTGCTTGGTAATATCTTTATTGATCATTATATAAGTATTGTCAATCAGCATTATCTTCTATTATTAATATAGATTCCAATGCATCATCCTTTAAATTAAATAAAATAAATTCCACTTTTATAGTTCTTGTGACTAAATATACACTGATTTGCACTGATTATTTCAATTAAGTTACCAGTTAATAGAGAAAATTTAAAAAATTAGAAATACGGTTATGAGTTAAAATATGATTGATTTGTAATCTGTTTCCAGTCCTGCGGAAAATACACATTTACTTATCTTTTGGCTATCGTTTCTACAAAAAATTAATAAAATTATTCATATCGAGACAAAAACTACAGTGATGAATAAAACATAAATGCGTTTATAATATAAATAAGATGCATGTATGCATTCTGTTCAATTGTAAGTTCTGGCTTTTTGAAAGTCGTTGTTCGGTAATTACCAAGATAAATGCAAAGAATCGAAGTGAAAAATCAAGATCCAAGTCATACAATTAACATTTGATAAGCAATAACGAGGATAAGAACAAAACCGAAGCAAAACGCCCATGACTGCAGATTTCAATTTGCACTTGATTCCCAATTTAGAACTTTGCTATTGCGCATCGAAGGAATGGTCTCATCAGATACCTGTCGGGCTGTAGTCAATGAAAATTTGAATAAATTTAATATCGAAAATTGATTCTGGAGTTTGGCAGAACCTTTTATAAAAAAACATCAGCCCAACTATTTAAGCGCTTCTTGCACCTTGTGGGATATCTACCACTGAACAGAAATTTAAAAAATAAAAATTTATGTGTATATGCAGCAAGCTCACGTCAATTAAATAATCACCTTTCAAGATGGCTACCGAAATAAAAGTCGTAGGTAACCTAGTTTTGAAATAATCTCAATCGAAAAGTTCATGCACAAAATTTAAGTATATTTTTTATGAAGTAATGATTATAAAAAGGTTTTTTTTACCAACGACAATGCATACATTACATAATTCTAGTTTACCTTGAAAATTTAACTTATCAAAAATCTGCACATTTACAAAAGTAAAAAAATGGAAACTTTAAAACAGTGTGGGTATTGACATTTTTGTTAGGTAATGATAAAATTTCTATTATAAATATCAATACTAATAAATCATCAATACTTTAAAGGACAAACTCTTATAACGTCTTATTGTTTTTCATCATAAACAGTGAAAAGTGTGTCAATGAATGCAAATATAAGGGGTATAGACTATAGAATGCATGAAATATGCGATAATTTTTTACTTCAGGTGTTTGTTAGGGATAGTTACGAGGTAAACATATTAAAAGTCCTTATTTTCTTTGTATTTTTTATGTTTTTTTAAAATATCTGTATTTGAAAACCTGAAATTGCACGACTGTTTCTCAGCAAAATCACCATGAACAAAAATGTAGAGCGTTAAACTTGCTTCAATTATATATATAACGTAAATTCAACAATTCTTATTTTCTTCAAATTTGTCAAATTATAATAAGTCTTAAAACGCGGGTGCAGAATGTGAGGAATATGTGATAGTTTTCGACTAGAGGGTTTTATTAGGGACTGTTTGAAGGTAATTATACCAAAAGTACTCAGCGATAGGAGTTGAGCATACGGAGTAAGAAAGAAAAAGTAAAACTTTTTGTGTATAATATTTAATATAATATTTATAATATTTTAAATAATAAAATCTACAAGTTTTTGTTTCAAATCAAAGTTATAACTTATTAAGTTGTGTGCAAATTTGGGTGCAAATTGTGTGCAAATTTGAGAGGTTTTGCTCCCTCCTGTACCTAAGTGCTGTCCAGATTAGTTTTTTACTCAATTGGGTAAACCACTTAATCTACCTTCTGCTATTTAACATTTTAATAAATTAAATTAATATATTTATGAAATTGAAGGATTAAAATTTTATTTATTTATTATAGAAGTAAAGTTGCATTTTTTTAAATGCACAAGAAATCAAAAACTTTACAAATTGTAACTGATGTATATTTATCATTTATCAAATTTAATGAAGAAGATACAAATTATATAAATAATTTAAAATGCATTTATTAGTGAAATTTTATTTAGTTGATTAACAACAATACCACTTTGCATATTGCATTTGCAATTGTCTGTTAAAACTATAATTTTAATTCTTCAATTCCACAAATATAGAGGCAATTAAATGAATTAAAATGTTAAAACCATTGAAGTAGATTTAATGGTTTACACTATTGAATAAAAAAATGTTTAAAACAAAATGTTTAAAGCAAATCTATATCGATGGCTTCCCGCCAATTGGCCCTAACCCTCAGTGGCACAACTTTTCAGGAGAGAGTAAAAACTGTTTGTGTTTACATGCTCAAGATAGGCAATATCATTTTTTATTTTTTATTTAAAAAAAAGTACTATCGATATTGTTAAACCGATTATACGTAAAGATCGATAAGAGATAACAGAATCGGAATCAATTAAAACCCGAAAACAGCAAATTTGAGGGTTAGGGCCGATTGGCCGGAAGCCATCGATATATAAACAAATTTGTACACAACTTAACAAGTTATAACTTTTATTTGAAATAAAAATTTGTAGATTTTACCATTTCAAAGATATAATCAAAAAACGAAAGGTGTGACTTTTATTTCTTACCCCTTATGCTCAGCTCCTATCGCTGAGGACTTTTGGAATAATTACCATCAAACTGTTCCCAACGAAACCCTCTTGTCAAAGACTCTCGTATATTCCTCGGTTTCTGTACCCATGGTTTTAGATTTTATAGCAACATTTCACAAATTTAAAAAAGTACATATTGTTGAATTAGGTTTAACTAGTGAACTTACGTTAGTTATATAATTGATGCAAATTAAACACTCTACATTGGCGATTTTTCTGAGAAACTGCGGGAGATGCTAGAATCAAATGTTTAACAAAAAAATAACTTAAAAAAAAACAATTAGGTTGTTCACCTCCGATAAATTTTGAAAAAAGCTTTATGGGATGTTGTGCATAGAAGCATTTAATACCCTTATGTTCAATCAGTTTTTCAAAAAAATGCAATAGTTTTTAAATGAAAGCCGGTTTAGTCTTAATGACGTCACAGGGCTTGGACCAATAGAGACGAGCTGAGTTCGTCGTCGCTTTTAGTGTGCATGTAGTGGAGATGTTCGTGTAGTTGTTGCTCGCCTCTATTGGTCTAAAACTATTGCATTTTTTGAAAAACTGATTGCTCTAAAATAATTAGTACTACCACGTATTAAAATTGGAGTATTGAAGTGAACAACCTAATTTCAGGGTTTCAAATACAGTTCAAATATCGGTATTTGAAAACCTGAAATGGTTGCATAAAAAAAAATAAATTAAAACAATTTTATACAAAATTTATCCAGCTTTCCTTTTCATTTAAAACATTTTTGTCTAGAGTTATCGTTATACTGATATAATCAAACGACTAAAAAGTTGTCTCTTCTTCACCTCCTCCAGGTTATGCTCACTTGCTAGGACTAAGAACTTTTAGTATGTTTGCCTGATTGCCTCCTAGTCCTAACTTTCCCTAACCAATGCAATGCCTGAAGTAAAAATTATCGCATATTCCATGCATTCGATAATGCGTGTATTGACTGGACTATTATCATTTTACAAGGCAGATTAACAAAGTAAAAAAATCAATCCATTATTTGTTATTGAGAAAAAAAACTCAAATATCTATATCTCTCTCTTCGATGGCGCTACAGATCGCCTCTGCAATCCTTGGCCTCCCTTATTTTTTGGCTTCAGCTTTCTCTACTCCTGGCCTCCCTCTTCCAGTTGGTTATGTTAAGTAGGTCTTTGGCATCCTCCTTGATGGCGTCCTCCCATCTTTTCCTAGGTCTTCCTCTTCTGCGTGTGCCTAGCATGGTACCACAGTATATAAACAAAGCAGTAGGATCACTCGTGTCGGTACCTTTGATGTTTTACAAAATAAGTTTACCTCGCGCATCTAAACTGCGCATCCCCTAACCTGCGCCTTTCTTTAGAATTTTAAATAAACAAAAATTAAAACGCCAACTAATTTTAATTTGAATTGGCGCTT
>JASKGN010021832.1:0-13005 GCA_030556245.1 Falagria sp. GC000072 | reverse complement strand
TATTGCAGTGTGTTTCATGTCTCTCTACTACGCCAACAATCTCTGTCGCGTTTGTAGTAAAGTCAATTTGTAGTGTAGAGTAAAGTATGTAGTAAACTGTATATAAACTCTCTACGCGATATTTCATTCACAATTTTTTCTGCTTCGACTTTTGGGCGTTTCCTTTAGATGTGTGTATGAATCTCGGTTTCAGTTTCATTCTCCTCACATCATCTTTATTTACTACTACTACCAACTTTTAATTTACTCTTTGTATCAAGAGCAAATTCTAACTCGCAGGCGATAAATTTAAAATGTTATCTTTCTGAGTATTCTATGTTTAGTGTTTGATTAATTTATTTATTGAGAGACGAGAGAATCCTTAATATCCAAAACAAATAATAATTATGTAACGGAGTCTAAATTTATCTTGTAAACACCATCAATTTGTTTTGGTACTTACAACAGGTTGCTTTAGAGTTATTCAATATTGAAAAATATAATAGCTGAGGTAGAAGTAAACATAAACAAGTTGACAGTCGATCATAAACAACAACAACAAAATTAGTGACCTCCTTTCTTTACGAACGGATATGGTATTATTAAAGTTGTGCTTCTGGGGTTTTTGCACATTATTATTTTTTGGCATAGTAAACTGGTACCATCATTGTAGTAGTAACTTGACAAAACTCTTCTTGCTCGACTGTTGGGTGTTGTTGTTACTTTTTGCGTAGTTGTTTCGCCATTAAGAATTTGTCAGAATTTGCGTGTGGCATAATTGCCCTCAGAGTTAAATTACTGTATTTGTCATTGTTGTACAACTTTGTTCGCTTCTACTTAGCATACCGCCAATTCCATTCACACTATATACATACACTACCTATAGATATTTCTATAAAAATATATAAATTCTAAGAAATCTCATATTGCGTCTTTGATATTTTTGCGATTTTGCTCGACTGGAAGTGCACGTCTATGATGTGCTGCCATTCCATTCCATTCGCGAACGAAGCTTCGAGTGTAAAACTACGACGTTTGATTTATTCGAATGACCTTGATTCCAACCATGCTATTGACCTACGAATGGAAATAACTAATTTTTGCTATTTCTAGCAGTAGTTAGTCAAGACTACAACGCTTTTTTGCACTGGCTAGATTTAAATTTTACATTTCATGCCATTCGCTTCGATGAATAAGGCTTTATACAAAGTTTGATTATGTTATTTAAGGAATTTAATTTGAATGCTTAATATCTTTATTTACCTTTGCCTTTGAATTTTGCAAGAAATTGCTTGCTAAAATTGATAAACTTGAAGGAATTTGCAGATTGCTTCGCACCTTTTTATGCTATCTCTTCAATCTGCATTGAACCACGTCAAGTCGACTGTTTTATGAGTATATATGTTAAATGTATTTGTGCATACCTGAATATTACAAACTGCATTGCAAATTCCTCTTTGAGACTAGTCAACTCAAGTCAAGTTGTTGCTAACGGTGTTCGGAAAAGCCGGCCGGCTATCAGTTTCTCCTCAAGTAGTCTTGTTGTTTGAACATTCTGCATGATTGGAATGCATGAGCACATATGACGTGCACATACCGTGCGTGCCTCTCGTTGTGATTTTTCCGTTTTTCTGACCACATTCCAATGTCTTCCACCTATTACTTTTAATACTAGTTGAATACCTAGATATATTTATATATAAAGCTATTATTTCTAAACGTTCTTTGATGGATCATTGGAGATATTTTATCTTTGTTGTATATCTATAGTCACGAACGTTTTATTTTAATTTAGTTATCGATCTTCTTCTATTTTTTTTTCTAATCAATTTTAATCTAGGAGATACCTATAATTATAATTTTGAAGTTGTCAGATTGGAATTACTTTGGGTGAATTTGTTTGGTACTAGGTCGGAGGTGAATTTAATCAAAATTACAGAGATGTCTTCAATCAGCCTTGAAAGTTAGTGTAAAGTTGATATCATAAAAGTAAACGAAGACTCACGCATTTCCTAAAGCCTTCAAAGTCCTTTGAGACATGTGAACCATAACAAGAGCAGGATGCTGTAAAGGCAGGAAGGAAATCAAGGAATAAAAGGATGACTGAGGCCTAGTTGAACCTTTGAGGCAATACATGCATGCAAATTACATACATTTATGCAGGAGAGTTTGGTTTTAACTTTCATCTGAAAGGATGAAAAGTGGTTGATGTTATTTGACTACAAAGGAATACATGTTAGGTTTTTTTATTATTTTGAACTTTTTCAATTATATTTCTTTGTAATTCTTGCGCGGTGCAAATCTAAAAATAAACCCTCTAAATCTCGGCAAACTTGTTAAATCCTGCTCAAGGCTAATTACCAACATAGGCAGCAACAGCTGTTTTCTTATCTCTCGCGTAATACTGTCTCCTCCCGGCCTTGTTTTGTGTTGTTGTATCTGCTTCGAACATGGAAACGGCTCCATTACAGATTACACAATAATGTAGAAGGCATTATCACCAGCGGATTGGATTGGAGTGGATTGGTAGAAGGTCAGGAAAGGGTTGGCAGTTCATGGCATATGACTCGAATGACATGACGACTGATAATTGTTTGCGATAACTGCAGTCGTCGCGCGAATAAATCTAACACATGATTTTAATGAATGAATGAATGAGTGGAAACCTAACTCGCTCGCTTGCTACATTATAGGCCAAGCGAGCGTCTAACAAACTTTCGTGTTTGTGAGAGTGCAACTATGTTACGAGTCGAATGTTTTATGTATTACGAGTGCATGTCTCACTACTTTTGTACGTTTCGAGTATTATTGTGTAGAACTATGCTCAAAGTTAGAAAAATGCGATGTTATATTTAGTTGCGATTCGTGGAAATCGCGTGCATGTAAGTTGCGCCTGGCGTTCGCTCGTTTGCTATGGCGCCAACTCTACGGTAATAATAGATATGTTGCTCATTATTACATGCCCAGTTAAATGAAAAACCATGATGCAAACAAAGGATTTACCAGACATTAAACAAATTAAATTTTCTCTTTAGTTGACATAATTTTTATTCCTAGTTCTCGCTAATTTTATGTACTTTTTTTTGCCTAATCTGACTCGAATCCGATGGCCAATCGTGGTTTCCATTTAAATAAGCAGCAACCCATTCGGATTTTATGCTGCCACATGTTTGCCATTCGCATTCATTTGCGATTTCAATCGCGTCGCCTTTATTTCGGAATCCCAAGCACGCAAAGAATGCCTTTCCATTCCGGTTACTCAGCAATGGTCTTGCTGCGACTCGTTAACTCAACCAAACTCGCTAGCGACATAACTAACTCTGCATGTACTAACAACTCGAACTTATGTATATGCTGCGAGTCTATTCGTTATTACTCCTTGCTTATTTTATTTATTCCTTGGCACGTTTTGAGTCACGCAGAAATTGCGTAATCAATGGCATATTGCATTTTCGCGCCAATGCCTTTCGCCAGCGGCACCTAGTGCGCGTCGCTATCAACTAGGGGTCGCCGCCACACCCAGCAGCTGATTCGTCGACGCGCCTTACGTCATCGGCGTCGGTCTGCAAAGCGCCCCATACATGAAGCCTACTACGCCGTAGCCGTACTCACTGCTGTCCTTTTCGGCAGGCAGCGGGGCGAAAGGGCGGAAGGCGAGCAGAAAATCAATACTTGCCTGCTGGATGGTGTGTCGAAGCAGCAGGAGCAAAGGCCCAAAGCGTCGTGTGCACTGTGCACTCGTGTACTAGTCTAGTAGGGCGGTGCCAAATGTTGCCCTGCTGACTTCCCCATGCCTCTGATATCATACATCCCTGCTGCCACTGCTACTACGATGTTGTTGCTGCTGCACTTGCGTTTTATCAATTTCAACTGAAATGTGTAAATGTAGACTTGAATTGAATGCAGCGTTGGGGGACGAGGGGGTAGAGTTGGGTTGCAGTGGCAAGGATTGATGACGAGAGGGGTGGCATGAACGAATTTCTGCTGCCGCTGAAAGTCGATAGTAGAGGGTGGAGAGGAAGCTAGCTAGGGGCGATAGTAAAGGTAGGGACAACATGGAATGCGGATGTTGGCAGTTTTACGCTGCCTGCAGTTTCTGGTCTCCTGCCCTTTCGATGCTTTTTGGCTCGCAACAAGATGTGTTACGTCACTCTGTTCTGCTTTGCTCTACTACAGTATACTTACTCTGCTGGTTGGTTTGTTGGGTCTCCACCCGGGGTGAATAACACTGAGCTAATAAAACAGCAACTGCAACAGGAACAGAGATGAGTTTCAGGCTAAAACATCGGCAGTAACAGCAGGAACTGTATTGCAGATAGATAGCACTTTGATGCAGAGTGGGCCGGGAGCGACCTTTGTGTCGATGATAATGTGACCTGGCCTGGAGACACACTGCCTCGAGTTTGCTCTGCTCTACTCTCTGTTGTTAGGTTTAGTTTTGTCTTCATTATCTTAACGATAATATTCTGGCAAGTTGCAATTGAAAGTTTAAAAACCACATCCCAGATACAGAATGCAAATTGTTACAATTCTTGAACTTTCAATATACCAAGTAAAGTAACAGGAAACAGTACAAGTATTTCTAGCAGTTGTAATTGTAAAACTAGCAGAGTGGAATTTCCAAGAAAAAGTTGAAATTCCTGCCGTCAACAAAAAAGGTAAACGAGTTCTCTCTGCGCAATACTACAAAATGTCCGTATATGTTGATGTCGGCAGAAACTGGCATACTGTACGTACAGCCAGGCCTTCTCAATACGTAGGTTTGGTTCTTATTTCCGTGCAAAACCTGATGATAGAAATCAAACTGAACCAACAACCCAACATGCGAACCAGCCAACTGTTGGCGGTTTGCTTCAATTGGCTTCATACATCGCATCGTCAGCCGGCTTCACGAGCAGCTGTTCGCTCAGCTGACGGTGATCAACTCACCTCTACCTCACCGAATATCATGATGACACAAACTCGAATATAAGGACACGGAGATCCTAGAATCTTTTTCGAGTATTAAATGTTAAAAAAATCATTAGGCAAACAACAAAATTTTCCTTGGCGCGCGCGCCTGGTAGCATTAATTGCTAAATTTGGTGTTTGAACTAGTAGATCCATATTTACATCACATGTTGTGTCGTCTTGTCTACGTACATACAACTCGTCGCTATATTTGCTAAAACATGTGACTCTAGTGATGTGTATGTCGTGCGGGCGGTCGTCGGGAGGCTCTCGATGCTAACCTTGGACATCGTGCCGGCGCCACCTGGTCGGGCCGTGGCCAGAGCCCCGGTCCCGGCTCACTATAGCCGGCGTTGCCTATGCGCGTTTTCGAGCAGCTTTTGATCGCGCGCATTCTCTGCTGTCGGTGTCAGCTGTTTCGCTACGATTCATGTTTTTTGCGATCAATTTCGCTCGCTGCTGCTTCTCATGCTTGCTCCTCCACTGAGCAAAAAATACATATTGCCAACGCGTTGAAGGCGCCGCGCAATTAGTTTTTTTTCTCTCGTTTATGCGCTTTTAACTTTTGTATTCATTACGCTCTACTCTACTTTGTCGTGTGATCTCCGCCAATTTTTTTTTCGCACTCTGCGAAAATAGAACGTTTTCGTTATAAATAAACTCGAAAGCGCACATATTATATGATGAGATGAATACGTGTAACTTTAATGTATTTGTTCTTTTTTTTTGCTGAATTTACGTCTATATAAGTTTAGGACGCGTTTAAAATTAACTTGGTGGACATCCTTTGATGTAATTTTTGTTGACTATTACGTCTCGAGTTTATTGGAACTGCTTTAATGATGTTATTTTCTTCTCTGTAACTGTCGATGATTTTGCTTTTTCTCTGGTTCTTCCTTTTACGGATTGCTTTTCTATTTCTATTTTTCCGATTTCTGTTGTCTATATTTGTACTGCTACAAACGTGACAACGTGTTACTTATATCTTGTAGATAATTGCACAGGAAGCAACTAATGAACTACTTATCACACCTGAAACTTTTTAATTGCATTATTGTATTAGTACGGCTTACGTTACTATTATTCATATCCTGTAGAAGTAAATAAGCAAATATTATTATGAGAATAGAACTCCTCAGTATACTATACAAATGAAATATGCGCTATAAAAGTGCCACATTCCAACGCAATCATAGCAAATAGCAGCACCAGTCTGAAAGTTACTACGAGCATCATATGAGCCTGGTCGTGGTCGACGGTTTGCCGCGCGTTTCTCAGCGAACTTTGTAACTCGACTTAAAATTGTCGACGTCGCTCAGCAGCAGCAGCGCAAGCAGCTCTTACTTATTACTACGCTCAGCCGGCTTACTGCAACACAATACATACATGCACGCGATCACATCCTGTGCTCGCCGGTCGGCTATTTATAGAACAGACTCACCTTACCAGTTTTTTTTCTTTGCTCGCGCCTCACCATCGCTCTCCACTCCGCGTCGTCTTGAAATTATCTCATTCCTCGCGAGTCTCGCCGCGGTCTCTGCAGTTCTACTCTTTGTTCTTCCGCGGATGGTGGGCTACCATCTAAAGACTAGCTTACACTAGCGCAGCTATTAATAATATGCATGAGAAAGGGGTCCCCAGAAACTTTGCCAAATGTGTACTGCTGCATTAAGCCAACGAACGCTTTGTGTGTTCGCATGATACTTTACCTGGTGGCTTCGCAGACACTCGTTTGCATCTTTTGCGCTGATAACTTTCTTCTTCCTTCTTGTTTGTTGCCACCTGCAGTTTCCCAGAAATGCGATATGGAATTCGTGACTTTGTTTCTTGATGATGGCAACTGATGATGTCTTGAATTTTGATGCGAGCAGATTTAGAATTTATCTAATCTTTTGTCTTTACCTTTTGGAATATTTAATTCCACGTAAAGTATGCATAATTCCCACGTTTGTACTTACAATAAAATTCAAGTTTGCTAAGCCAAGCAAAAACTTCCTCATTGCCACCTGCAGTGGTTGTTCTGCAAACTTTACTTCTCAGTTTCAGACTGTCACTGCTGAATAGTGCGAGATATGAAATATGACCTAAGCTAACTTGTGATATTACAAAAGATATGTTAATTTCATTATGTATGAATTATGATGGGTACTGCACATTGCACAACCACATTCGGAGCAGGTAAAGTTTGTACCTAGTTTTCGAAGAATGCCAATACAAGCAGTGTCCCGCGATAAATCACACAATGGGACCTTTTTCCCTCGTTCTTTTTTCATACGTCATTGCATTCTGCGTACATGTGGAATTGTGGAAGACTAGCTCACGCAATGTGCAGTATAGGTTTCCAACAGCTGTTGTCCTTACCGTTCACTATTTCTTGTTGTAGCGTGTTTTTTCTTTGGGTGCAATTATTGTTACACTTGACACAAAAGTACATACACATGCAACGAAACATCTGCTCTATTTTCTATTATCTATTCACAAATAGATTTTTTCTTTCAAATCTTAAATCATAAATAATACAATTTTTTTGTATTTTTTTCAGGCTGCAATTCTACAACAAACCGCCGAATATATCTACGCCTTGGAGCGTGAGAAAACCAGCCTGCTGTCGCAAAACTGCCACTTGAAACGATTAGTTCATCAGCACGAAGGAGGTGAACTACCACCGAAGAAACGCAAGACCCAAGAAGTCGCTATCCTTTCAGCAATCTCCGATTCATCTGACGAAGGTCTTGGTTCCATGTCCCCCGAAATGGGTGGAAATAGTGTCAAAGCTGCTGAAACCATTGCGGAATTACGAAGAGCGCTGGAACACGAACGCAGTTTACGCGTTGCAGCAGAAGAAGCCAGTCGACAGCTGGAAAGTCAAATCTACCAACACCAGATCTACGAAGAGGAACAGGATATTGCCCTGCAGATTGTTGGAGCCGATTCTGTGCCTCCAGTAGGACACACTCAGACTGTCGTCTGTTCGCCCATCAATTCTCGCAGCTCGTCGCCATCTCCAGCATCTCCCGAGCAACAGCGCCTGCCTTCTGTCCTCGAAGCAGCCATCAAAGCTGAACCTAAAGTTGAAGTCGAGCGACTTCCATCCCCCACAGCGACAGCCGTTGCTGAAGATGGTCAAACGCGCATCTACGTGTCGAACACGTCGCGCCAGAATCTCGAAACCATCGTCGAGGCTATTCGACATCTAGAAGGTGATCATATGTTTGGAGATGAACCTCAGACACAAGAGGTGCCATTGGCATTAACGACGCGAACGACCACCGCCAGTTTGCCTAATGGGGAAACAGTGAAGATTGAATTTGCACCACCATTCGTTGAATTCCATCACACCCCAGCAAGTATACAACACCAACAGCAGTCTCGACCCGGCGTCATCGTCGGCAAACAAGCGCTCTCGTGATTTGCGTCATGAGATTAGAGACCTCGTGTTTATCCGTTTTTTTTTATAAATTCAGCGATATATAATTAAGAAGCACACAGATGATAAAAACAAAACCTAAATCTACAGAGAAGACGAGAAATCATGAGTTCAATTTGAATCACTGATTGATTTATGTATTACCGCATATAAGATGCAGTTCGTTACTGGTACAATGAAGGGCGTACCAATTGTTGGTCCCCATCTGAAATCAGCATCAAGAGAAATTAAGAGGTTTAATGATTGAGCAGACAATTGAAGGAAATCTGTTAGGTGATGATTTCAGATGTGAACATCAGCAGTTGTGACGTTTTATACTTTCCCCATATGTACAACATTAACAAGTTGTAATTCAATTCCAATATAATTCACATAATTTAAGAATTTGCAATTTTATTTGTAATTTGCGTGTATAAATTACGAAGAAACAAAATGAAAAACGAAAGCAATAGTAATGAAATATCGTTTAAATATGATAAGCAAAGAAGCAAACGAGAAATATCGACTACCCAGACTGGCAAACTACACAATTTGCTCTTTACGTTAATTATTATTATTTTTGTTACGTTACGTTACTTAAAAACCGAAAGTTTCTTTTAATTTTTCTTCTATTTCATGAAACTCCAGCTTTTATATAAAACGTATGTCAAAATATACAAATAATAATCATCACAGAATATAACAAGTTCAAAGTATAAATAAATTACCTATTAAGATTTTTGCCAAAAACAGTAATATTCCTTGTACAAATAATGCAAGTTGTTATTTTGGCATAACATTTTATGTAAAGCAGCATTGAAAGCATATTACCCATTTTAGTATTAACTAAACATTTTGCAACAAAAAAAGACTAGAAGAAAATTAATGGAAACGCCAAAAACATATTTATATTGTGAAAAAGTAAGAATATCGTTGTCGTATTATTCTAATTATTATTAATCATGAGAGAAGTGTTTATTATTATTATGCAAGTAAGAATTTTTCTATCACGACGATATGAAGCAGTGTAAGAGATAATCATAATGGAGATTATGATTGTTATAATTCTATAGCGCAACGTTTTTGTTCCTTTTTTATTAATGATTATTGTACATATTTGATAGATTTATTTACTATTATTATTACTACTGATAACTATTATGTCATAAAACTAGTAGGTTTACTAATATTATAATAATTGGTAAAATAGTAGATGAATATGAATTGTATAAATCTATGAGGCGTGCTTGAACTATGATTCATTGTATGATTGAAAGTAGCTTAATGCAAATATTAGCCCATAATCAGATTCATTCATAATACTTCATTCAAAATTCAACGCGATTTGATATGCTTCACAAGAAAAGCGGATAGAAACAATAGAACAATGTAGGAAACTTCAATCAGGTGAAACGAAACTTGTAAATACATATATAAAAGAATAATTAAAAGTAAAATATGAAAAGAAGTTGAAAAACTTTTGATAAGTGAATTTGAACGGAAATGTGAAAATTGGTATACGTATTTGATCAATATTTGATATTATGATCGCGTTTGTAAAAACATATATTTTAAATTGTTTTCGTTACTTATTGCGCATACATGCGTACATGACTCGATTAATATTATTGATATATAAGCTAAATTATTTAAATTTAACTATTCATAATGAAATTTACAAGTTACACCTGCAAGTAAGGCAAACTTCATAGGTAATTCCAAATGTTTGATTGAGACGAAATCAATAGAAAAATCATTACATTTAAATCAAGGGGAAATAGAAATATGATATATTTATAAATATTATACCTATAGCTCTATACAGTTACGTTTTACAAGTTCACATTTATATTACATGTCTGATTACATGCAAATAATTGTTTTAGATGATTTGAATTTAAACTTTTTGAAACTTGTAAAAATCATTTAAAACAATCTTTAAATCTTTGCTTGTAAACAGACGTTTTGAGGTGCGTATTTTCTTGAATTGAAGGCAACAAAAGAAGAAACGATTTGGAATGTTTCGTACAATATTTTAAGTTGTTAAATGTTTTGCTAGAACAAAGTTAAATTTGTTTAAGTAGCACAAATTTGCACTTGACGTTTTTATACTTAAAACATAAGCATGTTGATAATGCAATTGTAAATAATGATGGATTTAGGATGAGAAAAGGATATTCGCATTTAATATGTAATTTAAAGAAGAGATGAAATACGGATTAAAGGACTGGAAATAGGAAAGTACAGACTGAAAATATTGCAATGACATACATACTAAAATAATAAGTAAACTTCGAAATTTTAACTTTTACAGTGTAATTTACAACAAGTAAAAATTTCGGCTTTTTACTTTGAATAGAAGTGTGTGAGAGTGCTATTTGAACTAGTATTGCATTCATTTGTTTGATTTTAATTTATTGAAGGGAAAATTATTTGTGTGATATTTAAATTTAGTGGCGATGAGGTAGTCGCGGATATGAAATGAAATCAAACATTTCAATGTAGGTTTTGTTTGTTAGGAAAAAGTGGATTGATATTGGCAAAGTGGGATCATTTTATTGAACAATGTAAAAACGTTGGGAATATTTTTGGTCTCAGGATCTAGAAAAATTGAAATGTCAAGACGCGGGTCGCAAAATAAAAAAAAGTACTACAGTTTAGAATGAATATGAAACAAAAAGGCTTGAAGCTTACTCTTATCTTACACTATAAACCATAATTCACATTATAATATAATACAAATTGACATTAAAGTTAAGAACATTGAATTGCAAAATACTATAAGTAAATATGTTAACAGTTAGAAAAGAAATTAAAGTTCCTCATGCAACTTGGTACTTTTATTACATAAAAAGCAAGCTGTTAATTTTAATTTGATATATCAAAAGGGAAACTACTTTTGACTCGAAAGATTTGAAATGAATTGACATTTGACAACAAAAGGACTGATAGTATATAAACATAAATTATAAAACATAGCGCTAATTTGAAAACTTGGTAACGCATGAAAGTTGTATGTTAATTTAGTTGTGGTATAAATTTTCCGATGGTAATCATTTGATATTTGTAAATTTAAACATTAAGGGTTTTTAATATTGTATGCGAGTACGATTATTACATTAATTCATAAGTTAAGGCAAATTAGAAAATTAAGAATAAGTAAACATACATAAACTAATACTATTAAGCTAAGAGTGAGTGAGTGAAAGCAAAGAAAGCAAATAACGAGCATTATTATACATACGATTCATTTCTTTATTTGATGTTATTCTTGCGAATATCTAATTTCATTATTATGTTGCTCATTTTCTTTCCTTTATTTTCAATGTGTTTAATTTCGAAATCTATTATTATAAATTATAATTTGACCATCCAATCAAATTTAGTTTTTTTAAATATCTACTGTGATTGTAATTGTAATTTTTATTAACATTATTTACTACTTAATATGGTTTACACAATGGTTGGTTGAGAATTTGAGTTAATTTTCTTTTGGTTCAAACATTCGCATAGGAATTCTAGAAAAGTTATGCATGATTACGTCGAGCATTGGAAGGCACATTAATTGACAAAAATATATGCAGTATTATATTATCAATTATTATTATACTATTAAGTAGAATTTAAAGAAGGTCGTTAATAAACAAAATATATAAACTAATGCTAGTAAAAATGTTAGAATTTTGAAGTGCCATCCGAATGTTCGACGAGTTACTCGAATATGCTTACATTTTCTTCACCACATGAATAATACTATTATAATTGTACGAAACGTTTTGACTTATTTCAATTTCACAAGGTGTGTGACAGATTATGATAAGGATGTTAAGGAAGTTAAGAAACATAAATAAAAACGAACACAGAAACCATGTTTAGTTATACATTTTGGAAATATGTTAGACTGCATTATTCGCCGTTCATATTATCAATTCACTCAACATAACTACAAACATGATTGTAACAACTTACTTTTTGTTTTTATTTATATTTTAATCCCGTTTAAATGTAATTTGTTTTTTAATAGCGATTGCTATATACAGATTAATTATGAATAGAGGAATTTGGATGTTTGTTTTTTGTATCTTAGAATTTTTTTGTAATTTTTTGGGTAAACGCCGAATTTTATTTTTGATTTATATGCAACAACTATGCGAACGGCAGCAAAAAGTTACACGTTTTCTGTGCTTGTATTCATAATGTCATGAAAATATTACAATAAATGAATCATTTGTCCATAACTACAGTGTATTTTTATTTTTAAATTAATTTATAATTAAATAATTATTAAAACAAACTCCTTTATAATATATTAATTGCTTTATATCAGGTGATTATCAATATTTCGACGCGTCCATTACGGCGCAATGTTTATATTCTACGCTCTTGTTGTACTGCATTTAATTCATTTAAAACTTAAAAATATGGGAGCCTGGTAAATATTTACTATTTGGTGTCTATAGACTTGTAATTTTATCAGCTATCCAAAACTGTATGGTTTTATTTTCCACTATTTCCCGGTCTCCATGCGACGCTTCCATTACGCGCCAATGTTGACATTCTACGCTATTGTTGTATTGCATTTAATTCATTCAAAACTTAAAAATCAGGGAGCCTGGTAATTATTTACTATTTGGTGTCTATAGATTTGTAATTTTATCAGCTATCCAAAA
>JASKGN010021821.1:0-13157 GCA_030556245.1 Falagria sp. GC000072 | reverse complement strand
GTACAACGCCCCCCCCCCCAAGAACGGCACGTTCGCTACATATTGTTTTTGATAAGAATTGCCGTGCCACCTCCACGGCGTTTGATCCTATCGGACCGGAAGATGAAGCCTTTTACTTTTACGGGGATCCCCGGTTTGAGCAGGGTCTCTGTTATTAGGGCTATGGAGATATCTTCCTCAAGCAGAACTTCTAGCAATTCGTACGTTTTGTTTGCAATGCCATTGGTATTCCAGGTAAGGATGTTAATTCACTCGCTCGAGGCATGACCTTCACCACATTTAATCCAGATCCACTTAGCTCTACAGCTAAAAGCGTTGTGACCGAACAGCTGACAGCGGTGTCATTTCTGCACAAGAGTATGTTTGAGTTATGCTTCTGTCCTAATAGGCAGATTCATTAATCTAGAGATGTTAAACACTTCTTTCCCGTTCTTCGTTTTTTCTATTGTCGCAATTACGATAGGGAGTTTGCCTGTTTTTGATTTTATGCGCCCTAGAGATTTGATTATGTATCCAGCTTTTACCAGCTGTTCTTTTATCTCGTCCTTACACCATTCGATGGGGACACATTTGAAAATAATTTTAACCAGCGACAATCATTGTCGCTGGTTTCCATGACGTTTTTGTCTTCCTCAGATTTGACGTGGAATTTTTCAGCCATCATGGCTGTTAGGTTGGTTACTTTTGCACGAAGTGCACGTATTTCTTCGGTCATTTTTTGGATGACCGCATTTTTGTTCTTTATCGCATTGGAGATTGCGAACAATTAGTACGCATCTGCACGTAGCGAGAACCAAACGTAGACCCTAAGCGAGTCAATTACAACAGAAAAAACATTTTTTTAAAATAACGTTTATTAAAATTTACCATAGTACAACTACAGTATTTACATATTATCTAATTGCTTAGCCCAATAATAGTAAATAGATGTTACATAATTGTTTATATATTTGATGTACCTCCTACCTTCAGAATTTTCCTAGATACTGTACTTCTTTTGTTTCTGTTATCTGCTTGTTTGCTAGTTTTGGTGTATCAGAATGATTTGTGCGCTTTCTTGCAAGATAGGTAATGTTTGATTTTTCCGGGCGTGGTAATAGTTTCCAATTTCTAGAGCAATTTTGGTAAAGGTTATTGTGTGTATTTGTTTGCTTGTTTAGATTGTGTCGATTTTGCTATTATCGCTTTGTCGTCAGCAAATAGGGCTATGTCCGTGTTTTGGGTCGTAGGTGGATCGCACGAATATATATTATATAAATGAGAGGATAGTACATCACCAAGTGGGATAATGTGTTGTTGTGTTTTATTTGCATATATTTTTTTTTTAGATAACTATGATTTCTATTAAATACCTAGGGTATTTGTATTAGATTAACTTGTAGATTAGCCCCTCATGCCAAATTGCATCAAACGCTTTTGTCAAATCTATTGTGATTGCTGTTGTTTTGTTTAAGTTATTTGTTATTTCGTTTACAATCCTGGCAATTTGCATGATTGTTGAGTGTCCCTGTCGAAATCCAAGTTGTGTGTAGGGCGAAATGTGTTGTGAGATTGTGTATTTGAGTAGTCTTTTGTTAATAATAATTTCAAATAATTTTCCAAGTGTTGGTAATAGTCTTATCGCTCTATAATTTTGTGGAAAGAGCGGGTCTTCGTGTGGTATAGCAATTGGAATAATTATTGCATATTTTCAATTTATGAGAAATAAGCAATTATTGAAGAGGTCCGTCTTCAACCCCCGTATTAGCACAACTAAATACTTTAATTTTTTGCCGACTTTTACATTTTTATCATCAAAAGATACTAAAAGATTTCGTGGTTTCGTTATACCTAACTTTGTAATAGTTTTCTTAGCACTAATAATACGCGCATTTTTTTTCTTTTTTAACCATTGTAGTAGACAGATGTGTGTTTCTGACTATGTAGTCTATGACACTAAGGTTGCACAGTAGAAGCTTAAGTTTGTTTGGTTTAAGTTTTTTTAGTGACGATGATGAAGTGTTTTTTATTTACACATTTATGCGGCCTAGGCGGAATCCAGTTTACAGACCCCGAATCGATCATTTTAATCAGTGGAATAATGCAGAATTTTTTAACAGATTTTGGATTAGCAAAGAAAGTTGTAATGTAGTTTTATTCCATATTGAAGATGAAATTAAGAATTCCACTAATTGGTAAGGAACTTTATATTGTTTAAATAATGAATTGTTTAAACTGTGAGTTGATAATAAATTTAAAAAAAAATAGTTTTATAACCCCTACTCACACTAAATAATTTTAATTTTACAATACGTATTTCGAAGACTATGTCTTCATCGTCAGGCAAAGCCTAAAACTAAAACAAATTATCTGCATTGACCTATATTTATACCTGTGACTACCTGCGCGGTTGACCCTAAATGATGGAATTAAGGTGAAAAGTTGGGAAGAAGGGATCGACCAGGACCGACGTCATTGAAATAGTGAAGCACGAACGAGTTGACTTCGTTTTCGCGTCGGTGCTTGAAGACGAGGTTTGGAGCACATTGCACCTCAAGTGAAGCCGC
The DNA here is from genome assembly GCA_030556245.1 of Falagria sp. GC000072. Classification (NCBI taxonomy): domain Eukaryota; kingdom Metazoa; phylum Arthropoda; class Insecta; order Coleoptera; family Staphylinidae; genus Falagria; species Falagria sp. GC000072. The sequence goes on along the minus strand of JASKGN010021821.1, from coordinate 10,611 downwards.
AAAGATTTCGGACTTTTCTTGGTCGCAGGAGATGATGGTCTTATTAATCACGAGATTTGGAATGCTGGACTTGGAAGATATAGGTTGTTTAATGGTTTTCCAGACGCTGTTCCAGTCACAATCGGCGTCGCTGAGTTTGGAACGCCAGGTATACGGAAACTATGTTTGTTAATAGAAAAAATTCCTCTTGCCATGAAGATGTCCAGGATGTCAGGATCGTAATCTGAATATCAGGTTGGCTCGTTTGGTGCTTAGATTTGAAAGTCGAGCGACGTAGACCAGGACGCCAGGCGATTTTCATTTAGGTTTGAGCGACGGCAATTCCATGACGTGCAGATTGTTGAGATTTCGGTAGTTCGTATGTCGCTTGATGTTCTCACGTCGAAGTCGAAATCGGAACTGCCAACGCGAAGATCTTTCTGAAGGTCGACGGCGCTTTTTTTTGTGTTTGGATCATTTGTATCCGTCTGAGAGGACAATGACTATCAACATTTTGAATAGAAATAATTAATACAACCGTATAAATTTGTATGTAATGGAATTTTTGTTCCATTGGCTTTTAATTAGATTAAAGATAATCTCTGAATTTTTGTTTAGGATGACTTAAGGCAAACCTTCGACAAGTTTTCAAGCATTTTCGCTCTTCTAAGTTTAGCTATTTCTAATATATTTGGGAGATTTAGATTCTTAATTATTTCTGCGTTCCTGTTTACCCAATGTAGCTGTATTGCTTCTCGAATGTTTCTTAGCCTTTTAGGCTTAATCATACTTGCCAGATGAGCGGCTTCAATTGACTCGGCCCAGATTTCCTGTCCGTAAGTTACCATTGGCATTAGTATGGTGTTAATCAGATGTATTTTAGTTTTTGGGGTCATAGCTTGGGAGCACAAAATCGGACATAGTTTTCGAGCTGTTCTTTGAGCTGTTTTAATTCTGTTTGTTACATGATTCTTGAAAGAACTTTTTGCGTTTAAAATTATTCCTAAATAGGTGACCGTGTTTATAGTTTTTATATATTTTGAATTTATTTGGATATTTTTGATTGTAGTACTGCGCTTACTTTTTTTGGTTAAAATTTCGGGTTTACTTTGATTTAAAGTTATCTTCCATTGTTCAAAGTATTCCGAAATTTTAACCAAAGTATTTTCTATTTCGCTGATTAGATATGGTATTTGTTGTTTTTGAATTACTAAGGCAGTGTCATCTGCAAATTGGAATATACGAATATCTTTGTGACGCATAAATTTAGGGAGATCTTGAATGAATAAATTGAACAATATAGGGGACAACAGCGATCCTTGGGGAAAGTCTTCCAGCGCATTTTGTTGGGAAGAGTTAGCTTTTTCTATGTCCACTGCTTGCTTTCCTTTTCTATATTTATTTGCATGATTTAAAAATTCGTTTACCTGCATAGTGGCCGACCGCTTTCCTCGGAAACCAAATTGTTCTCTTGGCAAGATGTTATTATCGCTAACGTATGTTACTAGCCGCTTTTTGATTATTGGTTCGAACAATTTGGTCTCGATATTAAGTAAGCTACGACGACGACTGCGTTCAGCTCGTCCCTATTGGGGCGTACTCTGTGACGTCACTAAGACTAAATCGGCTCTCATTTAAAGACTATTGCATTTTTTGAAAAACTGATTGCTCCGGTTAGTCTAAACTAATTAGTACTATCACGTATTAAAATTTGAGTATAGAGGTGAACAACCTAATTCTGAAAATCAAAAACTCACAATCGCAAAACACTTGAAACACTGATGTTAAGTTTAAAGTATATTTTGATTTAAAAACAATCAAAAGTCAGCAATAGTAACAACAAAGGTAAAAGGTATTAAACATGTATATAAAGCAAAGATGTATATGTATTTTGCAAAGAAACTGAAAGGATACGTGTGGTCGATTCGACGATTTGAAACTTTCCACAATTTTGCGATTTTCCGACTTTTCCTTGTATTTAATGTACATTCAGCTGCTTTGGCAAGCAATTTCCTAGAAAATCAAGACTAAAATTACATTTGAGTTACTTGCATTGATTTGGATCATATGTAAACCACGAGCTGCCTTCTCTGTTTATTAAACTCAATCACATTTGAAAATTTCCATTATTTCGCGATTTCCCGAGTTTTCCTTGTATTTGGTGTGCATTCAGCTGCTTTGGCAAGCAATTTCCTGTAAAATCAAGACTAGACTTAAATTTGAGTTACTTGATTTGATTTAGAAAATATGCAAACCACGAGCTGCCTTCTTTGTTTACAGAACAAATCTGTGCATCCGATTCCTGGCTATCAACAATTGGCAATCACTTCCTTTAAATTATAATTACATATTGTTCAGTCTCGTTTGCATTTAACACTCTGCTGATTGCGCAAAACAAGATTACACAGAGAGAAGCTTCGTCTCAAAATGTAATTTGATACTTTGTTTAACGGCCCATTCAATATCATTGAAGTGAATAAACATAATCTAAACGGAATGGAATTGATGGTAAAATTAGCTGAACTTGGGCTCGCCTGGATGTAATTTTACCATTTGCTGATTTTTCCTGGTGCATTGGAAAACAATCTCCTATAAATTCAAAAGTAGAATTAAATTCCAGTGAATTGCATTGATATGGAAATTATGCAAAAGGCGAGCTGCCTTCTTTTCCTGTTACGTTCATTCATATTTTAGCAAATCATGTGCGAGAGGAAAATAAAAAGAAATTAGCGTTTCAAACGTATGGCATATGTAATATAATTAATAAATGGAAATAAAGTAAAAATTAAACAATTCTTAATAAATAAATATACAATTCTACAAAAAAATACAATTCTAAAAAAATAAAAAAATTAATATACAATTCTAAAAAAAATAAAAATTCAATTCTAATAGAATAGAAAAATAAAAATACAATTCTAAAAACATAACAAAATAAATATAGAATTCTAAAATAAATAAAAATACAATTCTAAAATAATAAAAAAATAAAAATACAATTCTAAAAAAAATAAAAATACAATTCTCATAAAATAAATAAATAAAAACAATTCTAATAATCATAAATATAAATAAAACTAAAAATTTAATTACTGGTACTGCAGCTTCCCTGCATCGCCTGCAGCACCGGCTGTATCTTCCTTAAATGTAATTTTTTCCCTGATAGTCTGTAGTGCTTCTTGTGTATTTCTATAGTGTGCCCCATAAACTCGGCTATATCTTCCACATCCCGATCGTGCATGTTGAACTCATGTGAGGTGTGGGTAGCAAGGTGTTTACGCAAAAGTGTGGCGCGTAAAAGCTCGGGATTTTACGCGCTACACTTGCTCGCATGCCTCTTGAAGGTCTCCACTGCCGAAATCGGATTCTTCTTCGCATTAGCAAATACATATTGACTTGACTTCATGATTTCCGCCTCATCCCGAGGCGCAATCATGAAGTCTATTAGCTGTGCCTGATGTTGTGGGCACAATAACACCCAATTTCTTATTATTTTTGCCCGGTAATTCTATATAAATTGACTCTGTGTCATTGCTAGTTTTAATTTCTACTGCGGCCTTATACACATCCAGGGTCAACCGGGCGACTTCTCCTGGCCTACGTCGGTTATACTGAATTAGGAAAACTAAAATTAATTCTAGCATGGTTCTGTAAGTTTTGATTGCGAATTTGCTCTCTAAAGCTTTAACTTTGGTTTCCTCCTGCATTAAATAATTTGATAATACTTTGATATCCTCTAAGAATTGAAGCGTATCGCTCTTATTATAGTTTGACATTGCCATGGTCCGCATGGATTTGGATAAAATGTCGGTATTCCACTCCTGCTTCATGACATATAAAAACTCGTCGATTAATTTACATTCTTGGCCTGATTTAATTCGACTTAATTTCTCCAGGTCAGCGCACTTGTTGAGGCTGTGTCCAATATTTCTGAGGAATTGGGGCTTGCCAAACGAATGAGATTCTGCGTTCCATTCCCCAAGGGCAAGAGCTTCTCGGACAATCTTGTCGTAATTGCAAGTTTGCAGTGCCTCTTATTTATGTTTGCATTTTCTCTCAAACCTTTGGCAAGCTTGCTCAACTCTCTCAGCCTGCTGGAAATGTTGCCCCGTTGGTGAGTAGATGCTGCATGTTTTCGGCTAAGTGAGTTGCCGAACATAATGATCATATCATCTTGCTTAATGACCTTAGCAGTCTCGTCCTTGTGCAAAGTGGCCAGGATTGCAGCCAGTTCCTGGCAAATAGCTTCGGAAGCTATTTTTAATTCTCTGCACTGTGCCCTCTTCGTCTTTGCCTTTCGGATATTTGGTCATATGAACCTTTACAAATCTTGCAGAATAAAACTGCTTACAAAATTGACACGGAACATATTCTCCCCTTGGTACTCCACACTTTTTTTTGGAACAATATTATCAAGTTTCCCACGACGTAGAAGTGCAAAATTATGTTTCATGTTGCCCTCTTGCAGTAGATTAGCCATCAGTGATTTTTGCTCACCTCTTGCAATCGCAGCAGCCACCTGTTTGCTATCCTTATGCAAAGATATAATGTGTCTTGATAACTTTACATTTTTTACAATTTTACAATTTTGTAACTTTACTTTTGGCAGATCGGGCAGAAGTTGCCCTTTTCGGCGAGGCTCTACCAAGGGATGGCGTAAAATGGTTGGGGGTATTGGTTGCTTCTACATAAACAAGAAATTAATTTATCACACTTGCCCGCAGTAATTTAGCGTTTTTGGATAAAAAGCACATAAAAACAAACCAAATATAACTATTTAAAGAATGAGTAAATAATTTACCTAAGGAACATTCACTCCATTTTTCTGCTTCTTTAACAGCATCGATGTACAACGTACTATTTAAACATGCCATTGCAAGGCTTTGGAGTGAACTGCATCATTCGATTCCCTCTAAGGCTTTCTAATGCCTGTAATCATTGCAATCATGACTCACTAGGTGTATGCCGTGCACGATGTGCACATCGAAGTCAACACGTGGAAATCTATTTATAGCATTTGCCAGCGGCGGTCTGCACTGACAGGCAATCGAAACTTTGCTCGATAATAGAGAATACAGGATTTAATTAAAGAAAAATTTACGAAACTAGTACAAGTTTATTAACAAAAAATTGGCCGCTTGAAATTACAACCGTTCTTGGCTGATGCTTTATGAAAGCGCGATCAGATCTATCGGTTATAAAAGCGGATTAAAGTCTGTCAAGAAAAGCAATTATATATGTAATTTGTAATCCATGTACAATCTCTGCATATTCATTCCTATTTCTATACTTGTATATTACTCAAGATAATACGAGATAATTTATTTAACAGGTTACTTAAATACTCAAAATAATTAAATAGAAGAGATGATGTTAGGGGAGTGACGGCTCTTTAAATGGGGGTAAGTACAATAGGTCCTAGTGAGCCTAAGTGTTGCCCGAAAGGGCTCCCCAGGAAGAAGAAGAAGAAGAAGCTTAAATACTGCCTTGTGGAACCCCATAATTCATATCTAACCTTTCTGACTCATTCTTCCCACATTTTACATATTGTTTCCTATTTGTTAAGTAATTATAAAAACCATTTTAATACCTTTCCACCTATCCCATAGGTCATTATTTATCGATATTTGCAATTTCACAACTATACCCAACTCTAAATCTTGATTGATATTCCGACAGTATTTTCTTTGATTGTATATATTGTAATAATTGCTTATACACTACTTTTTCTAATATTTTTGCCATTGCTGGAAGCATATTTACCGGTCTAATATCTTCTATACTCTTTCATCCTACATCTTTTCGTATTTATACAATTGTAGATATTTTTAATTTTAATTCCTTTAAACCTAATTTAATCACATCTATATTTACATTATTCGCAAGTGAAAAAACAATGTTTTTAAGATCCTCTTTATCAATTTTTTGAATTTAATAAATTCAGCTTTGGTGTGTTCATTCTTTGTTGATACAGTTGTTTTAAAATTTTTGAGATTTCTGTGATACTATTCATACAATACTGATTAAATAGGTTTGGTATCATTTCAGGTTGAGTACAACTTTTATTATTATTTACAATTTCACCATAGTTCTCTGTTTTTTTCCCTTTTACTAATGTCTTTAATGTCTGCCACATTCTTATAGGATTGTTCTTGTTTTCATCTATTCTTTTTTCATAGTTTGAACCATTTTCCTCCTAATACTGCTTACAACTAGATTCCTAGCCTTCTTATACTGTATCCAATTTTGTTCTGTTGAACTGTATAATAATCTATTATAGGCATAATTTCGTCTCTTTGTTAAATATTATGTATTGCAAATAAATTGGCATAAAAATTATTATAACTTTCATTTACATCATTTGTATTATAAAGAATTTTTATTTGTCCTAATTTTGCTTTAAACTTTTCAGTTATTTATTATTTTTCTAGTTTCTACAGTATTTCTTGTTATTTTTTGTTCATTTTTACTTGGAATTTTTCTTTTCAATAGTGCTGCATGTCTAATAAAATGCTCATGTTTAATAATATTGCACTGTATATTACAGTAATTTCCAAATTTTGAGTCAATTTTTGCTTTGTAACCATTCTTATTCAGATGAGTAGGTACTTGAACATATTGCTTTAGGCCATAGTTGTACATACAACGGTTTAATCTATCACTATATGTATCAAGGTATTCCATACTAATATTAAAATCACCTACAATAAGTACGCCATGTTTGACATTTACAATAAATTTCTCACAGACATTTTCAAAAATATCTAAAAACAGCTTTTGAGCTGGTAGGGGAACGATAAAGAATACACAACGTATACACCTTTTGGTTAATTACAATTTGGATTACAATAACATCTGCACAACATATGTTTCAATAATTTTTAATTTTCTATCATTTCGTATGTACAACATCACTCCCCCAGTTGCTCGACTTGTAGTGTTAAGCAAATTTAGTAATTGACAAAATGCTAGCTAATATTTAGTTTTACTTTATGTGCTTTTCATGCATTAAATAATTTATGAATATATTTTGTGGTATGTTAAACTTACCCATGGCTGGTCTATTGATGTTATTGATGGTTATAACTTAAATTAAATTCAAAAATAATAAAGGAGAGATTAAAGGGATTCAAACAGAAACTAACTTAAATTGAGAAATAATAACGGAGAAATTAAAGTGATTCAAATTGAAATTAACTTAAATTGAGAACTTATATTTGAGAAATTATACTGCGAAAATGCTTTAATTGGCAATGTACGTACGACAGTAGTTCAACTACCATTGAATGATATGCAAATTCGTTGCAGGTAGTTTGGGAAAAATTCGTGCACCAACTTGTTAATCATTTGACTTGTTGAAGGGTAAACGCAGCGGTCTACAGTTATTTAAATAAAATTGCATAGGAAGGTTTTAAAAACTTATTTATAATTGCATATGACGTTTTAATTAACTGTAAATGCAACAATTATTATTTAAGACAATAATTCTATAAAGCTATTCCCACATTACAATTTATTCAGTTTGCTGATTTTTTTAGCAATTCTTCTCCATTTGACAGCTAGAGAGTTGTTGTCCTTGATTAGAGATTAATCTGCTTTTATAACGTATCGATAATTCTCCGAGAACAGAAGTCAGAAGTGCCCATTTGCTGATATTCTTTAAAATTGATTGCATTCCATATAGTTCTGTTTAATCCTTTTTTTTTCATTTTTATTAGAAGTGAACTGCTTTCCCGGATACATTTTAATTCACTTTCATATAACGTACTGGAAAATACAAAAATTGATGTCAAAGTTGGGAATCTTGTTATCAAGTTAAATTTAAAAATTGCCATGGTAATAAAGTGTGGAGCAAAGTGGACAATCTCTGACCATTTAGGACAACCAACCCACATTTATACCAACTACCACTTCTTTAATATACCACAGAAGGTGTTTGGAAATTAGAATGGTGAAAAAAAGACAATGTTTCAATGAATGATTAATATAATTAATGAAACAGTAAATAATAAAAAAAAAACAATATACAATTCTGAAGAAATAATTAATAACAATTTTCAATTAAAAAAAAAGTTAACAATTCTCAGAAAATAAATAAATAAAAACAAATATGAAGAGTAAAAATTAATAATAACAATTCTAAATTAAAAAAAACAATTCTCAAAATATAAGTAAATAACAATTCTAAATTTAAAAAATTAACAATTCTCAAAAAAAATAATAATACCAATTCTAAATTTAAAAAAAATTAACAATGCTCAAAAATAAATAAATAATATCAATTCTAGTAATCATAAATATAAAAATCTATTTTATAGTACTGCAGCTTGCATCGACGGCAGGCTCTATTTTTTTTTAAATGCAATTCCCTTTCAGATAACCTGTAGTGTTTTTTATGAATATCTTTCGTATGACCCATAAATTGTGCGTTGTCCTCTACATCCCTCTCCGCCATATTAAGATCGTGAGCTGAGTGCGTGGCAAATTGCTTTCGCAAGAGTTGCTCTTAATAGTTGTGGACTTTCGGCACCGCATTTGGCGGCGTGCCTCGAGAAGGCCTCCACTGCCGAAATAGGATTATGGCGATCATTCGCAAAACCAAATTTGTTTGACTTCATGATTGCCGCCTCATCTCGACGGGCCATTATGAAGTCAATAAGTGTTTTTTGCTCTTGAGGAATAATTACTCCCAACTTTTTATTATTTTTTCCAGGCAGTTGCACATAGAAGGAGCCAGCGTCGTTGCTGGTTTGCAACTAGGATGCCGCCTTGTATCCATTCATTGTTAGCCTCCGCTTATTATATTGAATTAGGTAAATCAAGGTTAATTCCATTAGTGTTCGGTATTTCTTGACATCTATGGTTTCATGGAGTTCATCTTTTAATTTGCTTTGTTTTAATGTCCTCAATAGTTGGTAGTTGGTCAACTTTGTTGTAATTTTTCATTGCCATTATCCTCAGTGATTTCGATAAAATATTAGTATTCCATTGATGACATATAAAAATTCATCTATGTTTTTTGCCGGTTTTGATGCATTGTAGTTTTACTAATTCTGCGCATCTATTGAGGTTGTGACGAATATTTTTTGGGAGCTGGGGCTTGCCAAAGGTTTGGGTTTGGGGGTCCCACTCCCCAAGTGCGAGAGCCTCGCGGACAATCTTGTCGTAATGTATTGGAAAGAGTGCTTCCCCCAATGCTACAATATTAGCATTTATCCGTTAACCTTTGGCAAGCTTGCCCAACTCCCGCAGCCTGCTAGAAATATTGCCCCTCTGGTGTGCGGACGCTGCATGTTTTTTGCTGAGGGCATTCCCAAACAGAATTATAGTCGCATCGTTCTTGATAATGTCCGAGATCTCGTCTACATGCAGAGTGGCTAACAAAGCCGCAAGCTCAGGACTGACAATTTTAATTTTCGGCTTTCCTGTAAGCTGCTTGCTTGGCCGGTACCTTCGGAGCACTTCTTAATATGCACGTTAAGATGTCTTGCCGAGTAAAATTGTCTGCATAACGTACACGGCACAAGCTCATTTGTTTCAATGCGGCACCTTTTTTTGGGACAATCTCTTCTGCATTCAAACGGAGAACTGCAACATTATGTTCCCAATTGCCCTCTTTAAGGAGAGTCTCCATAAGGCCTTTCGTTTCGTCATTTGCAATTGCTGCAGCAACCCTTTCTTCGTCCCTATGCATTGAAGTCACATGCCGTGATAATTTTACGTAGTCCTTATGGCAAAAAGGGCAGAAATTTTTTTTGTGCACCCTTTTTGTACGTGTAGCTGGGTATGACAAAGTAAAATGCCCCGTGGTGTTGGTAGCTTCTACATCAATAAGAAAATTGCAGGTTAAACTTTCCTTAAGTAATTATGTGTTTTGCATAAAAAGCATAAAAAATTAAATATTTACCAATTAAGCATTCACTACATAAACAAGAAAATAATTTGTCAAACTTGCACGCAGTAATTTAGCGTTTTTGCATAAAAAGCACATGGAAACAAACCAAATATAACTATTTAAAGAATGAGTAAATAATTTACCTATGGAACATTTACTTCATTTTCCGCTTCTTTAACAGCATCGACGCACAACGTATTATTTAGACATGCCATTGTAACGCTTTGGAGTGAACTGCATCATTCGATTCCCTCTAAGGCTTTCTAATACCTGTAATCATTGCAATCATGACGCACTTGGTGTATGCCGTGCACGATGTGCACATCGAAGTCAAGGCGTGGAAATCTATTTATAGCATTTGCCAGCGGCGGCCTGCACTGACGGGCAATCGAAACTTCGATAATAGAGTATAAAAGATTTAAAGAAAAATTTAAAGAAAGTTTACAACTGTTTTTGGCTGATGCTTTATGAAAGCGCGAACAGATATATCGGGAAAACAAGGAGTTGATTTAAATCAGAGTATCCTTTTACGATCTAAAAGTGTCCAAATCGCGGGCTTTATTTGTTGTTTATAGTACACATTCATTTCTCGAAATCATCATAAATTTGCAATTTTCCGGCTTTTTATGCGAGCGGGTTAAGGTCTATCGGGATTTTCCATAAATTAAAGAAAACTTTTAATTGGAATTCAATCAGATTTGAAACACTGTACTTTCACATACATTTTTGGGTGTTTT
>JASKGN010021795.1:0-14933 GCA_030556245.1 Falagria sp. GC000072 | reverse complement strand
GCTTTATTGGAAGTGCTGTTGTTCGCCAACTTCTTGACACTACTGACGCTCAGATAGCTGTCGTGGATAAAATGGGTTATGCGTCTGATCTGAGAAACGCACCTATTCTGGATAATCCAAGAGTAGTATTTTATGAGTTTGACCTAGCAATACCGTTCAGAGTAAACTCTATGATCGAAGACTTCGATCCGCACATTGTTATGCATCTCGCAGCAGAGAGTCACGTTGACAACTCTATTGGAGACCCTGCACCATTTATTTATTCGAATATTATCGGAACATTCAACTTACTGGAAGCAGTAAGAAACCGCTCTAACAGCTTAATGCTATTCCATCACATTTCAACCGACGAGGTGTATGGCGATCTGAGTGATCGAGAAGAAGAGAATGCTAAGTTTAAGGAGACAGACGCCTACGATCCTAGTAGCCCTTATTCTGCATCTAAAGCAGCCAGCGATCACTTAGTCAGATCTTGGGGAAGAACATATAAAATCCCTGTTGTGGTAACAAACTGTTCTAATAACTACGGCCCATACCATCACCCTGAAAAGTTAATTCCTTCTGTAATCACCAATGCGCTGAAAGGTAGTCCGATCCGTGTCTACGGCAAGGGAAACCAAATTCGTGATTGGCTATATGTAGAAGACCACGCAAGAGCGCTGATTCAGGTAGCAACAAGCGGTAAAGATGGTGAGACATATAACATTGGTGGATGTAACGAACGTACCAATCTACAGGTCGTACAAGCGATTCTAAGCCGTCTTAAAGAAAAGACAGGCAAAGACTACAGTCAACTCGTTACGCACGTCCCAGACCGTCCAGGGCACGATTATCGCTATGCTATCAATGCTGACAAGATTATTTCTGAATTGGGCTGGTATCCGCAGGAAACCTTCGAGTCAGGTATTGTGAAAACTGTCGATTGGTATCTGGAAAACTTGGATTGGGTAGAGGGTAAATAATGAAAGGAATTATTCTGGCTGGCGGGAGTGGAACCCGCCTACATCCAGTGACAAAAGGCGTAAGCAAACAGTTATTGCCTGTCTATGATAAACCAATGGTGTACTATCCACTCTCAGTGCTTATGCTAGCAGGAATACGTGAGATTCTAATCATCACTACACCCAAAGATAAGGCAGCATTCGTAGAGCTACTTGGGGATGGGAGTACTTGGGGATTAACCCTGTCCTATGCTACACAAGATCAGCCTAACGGTTTGGCAGAAGCATTCATTATTGGGGAAGACTTCATTGCAGGTGATGATGTTGCGTTGGTATTAGGAGATAATCTATTCTTTGGGGAAAGCTTCACAGAGAAACTAATTCGAGTCCGAACCAGGGTGGAACAATATGGAGGTGCGGGTATCTTTGCTTATGAGGTAAAAGACCCTCAGAGATTTGGTGTTGTCTGTAAAGACGAACGCAACCGTGTGGTATCCATAGAAGAGAAACCAGATAATCCTAAGTCAAACCTAGCTGTAACGGGATTGTATTTCTATGATTATACAGTCGTAGAAAAAGCAAAGAATGTTAAACCGTCTGAGAGAGGTGAGTTAGAGATCACAGATATCAATAACTCTTACATTGAAGATGAAAATCTTTCTGTAGAGGTATTGGGACGTGGATTTGCTTGGTTAGATACAGGGACACACGAAAGTCTGTTGGAAGCCGCAGGATATGTAAGGACACTGCAAAGACAACAAGGAACGTATATTGCCTGCTTGGAGGAGATTGCTTACAAGAAAGGCTGGATTAGTCGAGAACAACTACTGGCTAGTGGTCAGGAGTTGTCCAAGATTGAATACGGCTCCTATATTTTAAAATTATTTGGGGAGAGTATTAAGTGAAAGTAAAAAGTTTTGATATCGAGGGATTGAAGCTTTTCAGTCCTAAGATTTTTGGAGATGAAAGAGGTTATTTCTACGAGTCGTTTAATCAAGCGGATTATGATGAACACATTGGTTATGAGATATTCGTTCAGGACAACGTTTCCAAGTCTAAGAAAGGAGTGCTTCGTGGTATGCACTTCCAGACTCAGAATCCCCAAGGTAAGCTTGTCCGTGTAATGTCTGGCAGTGTCTACGATGTAGCTGTTGACCTAAGAGAAGGATCTTCTACCTTTGGTCAATGGGAAGGTGTAGTATTGAGTGACCGTAATAAGGATATCTTCTGGATTCCACCTGGCTTTGCTCACGGATTTGTTGTAATGAGCGAAGAGGTTATTTTTGAGTATAAATGCACTCAGTTCTATCACCCAGCCTCAGAAGTAAGTTTAGCTTGGGATGATCCTGATGTGGGGATTGATTGGGGATTTGACCTGATGGGCAAGAACTTCAAAGTCACTCTGTCGGATAAAGATGCAAATGCAAAATCACTTAAGGAGGTCTTCGGATGAAATATTTAGTTTTTGGTGGATATGGGCAGCTAGGATCTGCCCTAGCAAAGTATAAACCAGAAGGTGTTCAGGTTATTCAGCTAGATAGCGGAGCAGATATTACCGATTACTTCAAAGTTAAATCTATTATCGATGAAGTGATGCCGGATGTTGTAGTTAACTGTGCAGCCTACACAAACGTTAATAAAGCAGAGCAGGAACAAGACAAAGCATTCTCCATCAATGCTCTTGGGCCTTCTATTCTAACTAAGCTTTGTTCAGACCGTCAGATCCGGTTCATTCATATTTCATCTGATTATGTTTTCGATGGAAGAAAATCTGCACCTTATAATTCTTGGGACGATACAAACCCTCTGAACGTTTACGGCGTAACAAAAGAAGCAGGAGAGATTTTTGCATCTGGTCATAAGTGGTATAGTCCTCTTGTGATCAGAACATCTTGGGTGTACAGTGAATTTGGAAATAATTTTGCTAAGACCATCCTGAAACGAGTAGAGAATGGTGTCAACGAGTTCAACGTGGTGGATGACCAGATTGGTACACCGACATATGCTGGACACCTTGCAGAAGCTATCTTTGAATATTACGGCAAAGGTGATCTGTTCCTGGAGACAGGGATTGTTCACTTCTCGGGTAATCGTGCCTTAAGTTGGTATGACTTCACAAAGTTATTGACACAGGATACTGATTCTGTTATAGTCTCTCCAACGAAAACAGTGTCTCAAGTGGAGCGTCCGGCTTACTCTGCTTTGGCGTCTTCCTTCGGTATTTATAGCGATATCGAAGAAGGTATTCTGAGAACAAAACAAAATATTTAATAGGAGAAAAGATGGTATTCACTATTTACGGCAAACCAAACTGCCCATATTGCACTCGTGCAACTGAGACTTTAATTTCCAAAGGTATTCACTTCGTATACCTGACACTGGATGAAGATTTCACAGTACCAGACCTTATTGAACTGGTAGTTGCGAAAACAGGAGTTCGTCCCTCTACATTCCCTCAGATTTTCGTAAGAGATGAAGAGGAAACGGACATAACACACGTAGGAGGCTTTACTGAGCTAGTAAACTTCCTTAAATAAAAGGAAAATAGATGCCTAACGTATCAGACGCTTTCGGTATGTTGAAGCTGGACGAAGGTTTAAAGCTTAAGACATACAAGGACACAGAAGGTTATTGGACTATCGGGATTGGTCATCTTTTAACTAAGAAACCATCCCTAGATGTAGCAATAAGTGTTTTGGATTCTCAAGTAGGTAGAAAGACTCAAGGGTCTATCACCGAAGACGAAGCCCGAAAGCTGTTCCAAAGTGATGTTAACTCTGCTGTTAAGTCGATCAAGGTTGATTCAACACTCGGCCCACTTTATGCCAAATATGATGATGCAAGGAAACAAGCATTGATTAATATGGTGTTCCAAATGGGCAGCGCAGGCACTGCGTCTTTCAAAAATAGTTTAGGCTTGATTGCGGATAAGAACTACGCACTTGCCGGAGCTAATATGAGAAAGAGTAAGTGGTATCGCCAGACGCCGAACAGAGCAGAACGTGTTATTAAGGTGTTAACAACAGGCACATTTGATGCCTACAACTAATTAAGGGGCTTTGCCCCTTTCAGGAGCAATAATGGGAAAGAGTAGCCGTAAGTCTATTAAATCTTTTGATACCTCCGCACCACGTAGCAAATATCAAGAGAAAAATGCAGAAACAGCACCCGATTACAAGCTAGGAGATTTCATCCCTACTGAAAAACAGAATCAGATTGTCAACAGCATCGAATGGAATGACCTGACTATTGTAAACGGTAAAGCTGGTACGGGTAAGACCTCTACAGCACTTTGGGCTGCAATCAAGAAGCTCAAACAAGGGGAAACACGTAGAGTGCTTTTCCTCAAGAACCCAACAGAAGTAGGTGACGACCAGATTGGCTTCCTTTCTGGAGACAAAAAGGATAAACTTGTCGCTCACTATGCTACAACAAAAAGAGTGTTCCATCAGTTTGTATCACCAGGTAAGTTAGAGTCAGACATTGCCAATGGTAAGATTGAACTTGAAATTCCAAACTACGCTTTAGGTGCAACTTGGGATGATTCGATTGTTATTATTGACGAGAGCCAGTTAATGTCTCCTGAGACAATCAAGCTACTGCTTGAACGCACCGGACAGAATACAAAAGTGGTAATTGTCGGGGATGTGACGCAAACTTATGCAGTTAAGAAGCGCCAGAACGGTTTAGCAGATTTAGTAAGTAGAGTAACCGAAAACGGAGTTCCAAACAGGGACTTCATCGGGTATATTACTCTCGAATCTGAGGATAACCAGAGGTCAAGACTATCTCAGTACATCACTGAGGTATATTAAATAAGCAATGGGCAGGGAAGCCCTTATAATGAGGAGAATGTATGCAGTTAGTTGAGATTGATCGTAGTGGTGTTGAAGCTTGTTATCAGGCAG
This sequence comes from Falagria sp. GC000072, assembly GCA_030556245.1. Taxonomy (NCBI): domain Eukaryota; kingdom Metazoa; phylum Arthropoda; class Insecta; order Coleoptera; family Staphylinidae; genus Falagria; species Falagria sp. GC000072. Next base: position 10,084 of record JASKGN010021795.1, on the reverse strand, counting down.
GTATGGTTAAGCCAAACGAATTTCGTCAGATTTTTATGGATTTGCTTGCAAAAGAGGTGCAACTTCGGTTAGAGTCCACGACTCCTTTTCAAGCAGTGTCTGCCTTGTTCACTCAAGAGTATTTTCTTGAACTCTATCAGAAACTGTCAGGAACAAAAGGTGATCTAGTTCAATGTGTGATCGATATCGCAACTTCCGAGCCAGAACTACTGCTGATTGACCAGGAAGAAGCTAAACGTCTTTTCTTGAGCTACGTCTTCTACCGCAAAGCAGTTATCGTTCGTGATTGCAGTGATATCTTTAAGCACGAGCTAGTAGAATCCGGTACGATTATGGTTGACAAAGAAACCCTTCGTGCCATAGAATACCTATCCGTCCATTCCTCCGGTGGTCGGGACTTAATTAAAACTTATTATCAAAACTAAGGAGGTTGAATGACTACAATTATTGCTACCCGCGATGCAATCTATAGTGACGGGATGATTACAGTCGGGGATCGTGTTGACAGTGTTAACTTCAATAAAGTAAGAAAGATTGAAGGATATCTTGTAGGGGGAGCTGGTCGCTTATCCTCTATCCTTACCTTTTTCTCTTGGATGGAAGAACGTATCAAAGCAGAACGTCTATCCGAAGAACTACCAAGCTTGGATTTTGATAATGATCCCGAGAAAGACGACGAAGAGTTTACGGCTCTAGTTGTTCATCCTGACGGTGAAATCTACCTGCACGAAGGTAACGATCCTTCCCGAGCATACCCGATTGATACGGAGTATTATGCAGTTGGTAGTGGCAGTGATTATGCATTAGCCGCACTAGATGCAGGCGCTACGCCAGAAGCTGCTATGGATGTTGCCAAGTTCAGAGATGCATTCTCCGGTGGAGCAACATTCTCAGAACATATCCCGCCAGAAGAAAAGAAAGTCGAACTTACGGACGAAGTTACGGGACTTATGAGCAAGGAAGAATTGATGCACCTTATCAAAACAGGAGTACCACTTGGAAAACCCGAACAAGTATTTGTTAGCAGCAGACCAAATCCTGAACCTGACACCAGAAGCCAAACACCTGCTGGCTGAGTTGATTGATGAAGCCGAGAAATCGGCTTTTAAAGACGGTTTCAATAAAGGATATAATGCAGGCTTCATTGAGCATAAATATTTACCTTTCTAAGGAGAAGTATGTTAATTACTAAAGTGGAAGTATTGGCGAAGCATTTCGCCTTTCAGCAAACGAGGAAGCTAGGCAGAAACCTACGAATCGCAATGGCACGTAAAATGTATTGGGTGCCTGGAAAAGGCATCTTCGGGAATTTCTATGACAACTACACCAACGTGTTTGGTGAGGCAATGTTAAAGAATCCTAAAAAGGAAGAGATCCTTGATACGTTGCTTGCAATGGATAAGATTTCCGTGGTAAACTATAATTTACTAGCCTTCTATGACGAAACTATGCAGGGTGAGGAGATGTTCCAAGCCCTGTTAGCTAAGTTTGAAGATAAAGAAGAACTTGACATTGATGAAAGATGTGTTAGTATCGTCAGGTTCCTCGGAGACTTCAATGAAGAGACTCACGAAGGTAAGGGTGTGAAATGCCCGCAACTTTAAAAAAGAAGTCTGAAAGAAATGCAAATGACTACTACCCAACACCAGACTCAGCTATTGAGCCAATGTTGAATGTAATCAACTACGGTAGCATTGTAAAGGATTGGCGATTTGCTGAACCTTGCCGTGGAGAAGCAAAAGCAATATACAAGTACTTGCCTTTTGGAAGCGAGTACTGTGAGTTATCGGAAGGGAAAGATTATCTACTGTCTGAATGGAATGAAAAGCCAGATTGCATAATCACAAACCCGCCCTTCTCGATAGCTACCGAATTCTTAGAGAAGAGTCTTGCAGAGGCTGATGTTTGTATCTTCCTCTTGCGTCTTGGTTTCTTAGAATCTGTGAGACGAAAGGAGTTCCACGATAAACATCCGGTGGATCATCTAATCGTCCTCAGTAAGCGTCCATCATTCTCGGGAGACGGAAAAACAGACGGCACAGCTTACGCTTGGTTTGTCTATGATCCGAAGAAGAGATTAGGACTACAAAAATCGATATATGTCGTATAATTAAGGAAATATAATGGCTTCATATCAGAACTACCTAGTTGGTTACAGTGTTTCACAGAAGAGCACCATCGGTGCAGGCGTTGTGAGCACTACAGAGTCAGATGCAAAAGTAGCTGGAAGCAAAGTACTAGCCTCAGCCTTCGGTGTACCTGTCTCTCAGGATAAAGTATTCGTTTCAGTAATGGATGCTCCGGTAACAACCTAAAAATCTTGCCCTCTTTCGGGAGGGCTTTTTCGTAGGAGGGAATTATGCAGCAACAAGTGGAAGTAGTTCAAACCTTCACTTCAAAAGCATCCGCATTAAACTTTATGCAGTTTTTGAACGTGGATCGTATCTTACTCGATAGTACAGGCTCTGAATACAAGGTTGTATATGCCGCACTACGTAGCACAGTGGACGGTGAAGTTGTACCCAAAGAAGAAGAGACCAGTGTTATCACCTCATAAGGGGTAATAAATGCTCTTAAGTGCAAGTGGTTATGTCAGTTCCGAAATACTGACCAAAGCAATCCTACAGGCTTCAAAAGATCGTAAGCCATTGTCGTTGCCTATGTGTGTGGATTTTGATAGTGTATACCAAAGCCATATTTCGCATCTTTACGTGCGTAGAAACAACGTAGACAACGTAACAGAAAACACATTCTATGTTACTACACCCAAGCAAGCTATCATCAATCAGTCTAAGATGGATCTCTTGCCCAAGTCAGGAGATTATTTCAGCATTCTCCCTTGTAGAAGCCTAGACGTAGAGGGGATGACGTGTTATTCTACTGAGATGTGCGTAGAGCTAATAGATTTCGGGCATAACACAATGTCTAAGATCGTAACAGAGATTAAATCTTTCCTAATCTCTCTTGGAGTACAACGGAAGTATATTGACTTCGTTATCTCAGAGAAAGAAGGAGAGGGTGTGGAAGTATGGGTAAACCTTATTAAGGTTGGTAATGTAATTTGCTTTGATACTCCTAACGGACGCACCGTTACGGTAGGAACCCTTGCAAAAGAACCTTTATTGTCTTATGCTGTAGAGGTGTCAACAAGTTAAACGGAGGTAGTAATGTTTCAGCAAAATGTTAAAGAGGGTGATGGTAAACGAGTTTTAGTGTTTGGTGATGTTCACGGAGCCTGGCACTTGCTGGAAAAGGCTATCCACGATCTAGCTATTGAAAAGGGAGATGTAAAAGTCTTTCTTGGTGATCTAACAGACCGAGGAACCGAAAACCTCAAGTGTGTTGACTACGCGGTTAACACAGAAAACTCATATGTTGTTCGCGGTAATCACGACGATATGTTGATTCAAGGTTTGCTGGAAGGGGATCAGAGAAACTATCTGGGATGGTTACAGAACGGTGGAAAGACCGTATTAGCAGAAGTTGGTGAAGAGGGTAGTACTTGTTTGGCAGTGATGCTGGAGAACAAGTCTTATTACCTCATTACGATGGAAGTTAATAGTAAGATGTACGCTTTCAGCCACGCAGAATACCCGCTGGAGTTGGAAGAAGTGCCACCTCAAGCTTTGGAAAAAGTTCTTGAGCGCGTTTATCCTGATAACCTCGATCAAGCGAAAGCAGAGATTGCTCAAATGCTTTGCTGGAACAGAACTATTATTGGTGCGATTGAGCAAGGATATAAACTTCCTGACGTACCTAGCGTGGAGATGATTTTCCACGGACATACTGGAGTGAAAGAGCCTGTTATTCACGGCAACCGAGCCTATATCGATACGGGATCAGTGTTCACCCAGAAACTTACAGTGGCTGTTATCGAACCTGACGGCGAGATCTGGTATTACAATACCAAAATGGAGGAGCTATAAATGTTCAAGATTAAAGTAATTAAGAAAATAGGGGATGTGGAAACCATTGTCGAAGTAGATACAGATAGTGTTGATATGGCCTTAGCCATTCTACGACACAACAATGTTGTCGCAATTACTAGCGATGCCCCAAACCGTAATATTGATTTCGATTGGCAAGATTTCATTCGGAAGTCTAAAGAGTACGGTTTACCCCAGACACCTATGACGATCACTTGTTAAGGAGGTAAAAGTGCTAGTTGGAGAACTTCCACCAGAAGTAAGAGAGTTGCATCACCTCTTGTGGAACTATGCAGATAAGTATAATCTGTCTTTTGAAGAGGCTGTATCTGAGGTAACAAGATTATCTCGGGAGTTTCAGGATTCCCAGGAAGAGCAGTCTCAAGAAGGCCCGAGCAACTTGCTAGCATACACTGGTGTGGGAAGTCGTGAAGTGAGTGATGAAGAGTTTGACCTTATGGAAGCCGTTGCAAAGTGGTTAGCTGGTCAAGGCTATGTATTGCGTAGCGGAAAAGCTCTAGGGAGCGACAGTGCCTTTGAAAGCGGTGTAAACCTTGCAGGCGATATCTCTAAGAAAGAGATCTACACTCCTTGGGAAAAGTTTAACGGCAATGAGTTGGAAGGCGAAACAATTCCTTTGGGTAAACCTTCTACTGTTGATTTTGGAATCTCGTTGAAACTTGTACGAGAGATCCATCCGGCAGCAGACAGATTATCTCAGGGTGCGCTAAAGCTTCATCAACGTAACTGCCACCAAGTGTTAGGTAAAAGCCTGGAGAATCCTATTCCTTCACGTTTTCTGCTTGCCTGTGGTAAAGAAGATAAGGACGGAAATGTTCAAGGTGGTACTCGTACTGCTTGGATGCTAGCTAAGAAATATGGCGTCCCTTGCCTGAACATTCGAGGGAAGACGAAGAAAGAGATCTTCGCTTTCCTTAAGCAAGTGATGTAACATATCAGGGACACAACTGTTTAAATAGCGGTTAGTGTCCTTAATCAAACACCTTACAGAGGAGAAGAATATGTCAGAACATATAATTGCAGAAAATGGAATGGAAGCTAGCTTTGTAAAAAGCTGGGAAGGTTGGGATGAAATGGATACCTCCGATCTCTATTTCTATGACGTAAAGCTGCTGCCAGGTATTTTCCCTGCACACGTCTACGAACGTGAAGCAGAAGTTAAAGCTTCCGGTGGTCAGATTGATCTAGGTATCTGGGGCCAAACCAGTGTTATCGAACTTTATGACGGCAACGAAGAGCCAATCTTCAAATCTCAGTTTAAACTCGTATTAGTGGAGGAAGTATAATGGCAAAGTTAGGTGAAGTATTTATTGATCGTTGGGATGACGAAGCTTATATCTGTATCTATGACGGAAAGACACGTCTTGATCAAGCAAATCTTACTCAGCTTGTAGATTGGAACTTTGATCCAGGAGCTTTGGATGAACACGTTTCAGAATACCCAGGCACAGCAGCATACCTTAGCGAATACGGTGATGTGGAAGACTATGATAGTATGATGGATGATCGCAACTTACGTTCTCAGAGTGATATTGAAGAAGGCAAAAAGCTATACAAGAAAATCAAGAAAGCCTTACAGCAAGTAGAAGGTTTAGATTTAGATAACCTAATTCTTTCTGATGGTGTTGTCTACAACGGTAACAGTGCGTGTTGTGATTACATCCAAGGTACTTATGCTTGGTGTTCAAGTTCAATGGAGTGCTAAATGATTGCATACAAAGAGCCAACAAAACGTTTTAATATTGACAAGCTTCAATTTTCAGACTATGGCTCTGCGTTGACAAAGTTACTGTTTGATCGTCTTCCTTCCGCTATGAAGATCGAACTATCCACCTCCGATGTGTTTCACAGACCTTCGGAGGAACCGATAAAATTGGTTCAGTATACTTTTGATGCAGAGTTAGATAAACAGGACATTCGGGAACTAGGATTCATTGCACAAGGGCTGACTCCAGATCACGGAACTTTCTTTGAGAAGATCCTGACAGTTATCTACAATCAGATTCACGCCGAAGTGAAGCATTTGTTTGAGCACGGAGTTCCGAAGGATTTTCAGACTTTAGTATTCCAAGCAAACCCAGCCGGATATGCTATCACCGGATATGTCAGGGATAATACAATCAGCATTACAACCGTGTTTAAGGTGGTGTCTAATGTTACAAACTAAGGTAATATCTCTGGTTGCTGGCCCTGGGGCTGGCAAATCCACTACAGCCGCTGGTATCTTCCATAATATGAAGATCGACCAGAAGTACAAGGTGGAGTTGGTTACTGAGGTAATCAAAGATGCAGTGTATGATGACAATACAGGTATGCTGGATGACCAATTACTGCTAACTGCAACTCAGAACCACGCCCTGCATCGTTTAGTCGGAAAGGTAGATTACGTTATCAGTGATGCTTGTCTTCTAAATGGTATCGTGTATAATCGTTTTTACAATACGCCAAGTATCTTGGATAATCTGATTCTCACCTTATTCAAGGACTACGACAATACAGTAATTATGTTGCCTCGTAAGGCAAAGTATGAGGGATACGGCAGAAGCCAGACAGAACAAGAAGCCAAGGATATTGACCAACTTTTCATTGACGTTCTGGAGGAACTTGGTGTACCATATCACGACTTAAGACAATGTGGACTCACCACAAGAGAGTTACCACTTCATATCATCGACTTAATTGGAGGTAAATAATGGATTCAACTAAAGCACGTAAGGTAGTACAGAATGCAATCAACTCTATCACCCCTAATCTGACAGAGGGCCGTAACAGCTTCACTCTGGAAGACGGTGTTGAAGTTGTTATCAATGTACCTCAGAAAGAGGTAGAGTCTCACGAAGAATCTTGGTGGGAATCCTCAGAAGAATATTGGGACGATAGTGGTTGCTAATCCCAACAATATTTGATAGCCTACTTCGGTAGGCTTTTTTACGTTAGGAGGAAATGAAATGAGAGCAGTATCTGGTGATTGTGTTTTTGGTGGATGTATAGCGATTGTATTTGGTTTGGACGATGAATACCCTATGGGAGCTACAGTTCACGTCCAGCATCGTATAGATGAAAACCCTATCTGGTTTTGCATCTATGACTGTCCAGTAGACGGCTACAAAGAAGTATACCTGGATGAAAAGAATCTGAGTCGAGTCACTCCAGAAGACGAGGATACGATTGAGCGTTATTGGGGATCTAATGGAGGTGTGTATGCGTGACATTGTTTTTATGATTATTGATGAACACGGAATTCCAACGTGGTTCCCTACGACTGCTCTGGCTAACCACTATATTGAAAAGAGTGGGCTGGAGGGATACACAGAGATTCATCGTATCGATATCCCTAAGATCCAAGAGGAACTACTTACCTCTAAAGAATCCATCGAAGAACTGTTTAACTTTTAGGAGAACGTATGTCACTACACTTGCACGGCTTAGGTAACGTTTTAATATTCGCTGTCATCCTCATAGTAGCTTGGGAATGGTGGAAACGGAGTTAACAAGAGGAGCCTAACGGCTCCTTTTCTTTTATATAAGACACTCTAAGAGCCTCTAACAGGTCAGCAATACGTTTCCCTACCTTAGTATCATAAAACCTCTTAGAATCGCTCCCACGAATCGTAGGCAATAAAAAAGGAGCCTTTCGGCTCCCTCTCTCATCCTTCCAGATGCTTTTCGATAATCTCACAGAACTCTGGGTCACTGAAAACGTCTCCAGCGCCTTTCCTCCAGATTTTACCTCCTGCCTCTTGGATAATCTGCTCTTCGTGATACAAACCGTGAGGGTTTACCTCGTGTACCTGCAAACCAAACCTACGGGCCTTCGGGATCAGTTCACTCCAGAAGTTAATCACTAAGTTAGAGCAACCTACAACAACCACCATATCTTGAACTGTCAGATTATCCAGAACGTGATACATCTCAGTGTAAGCTGGGGCATTCTCGTAGAAGAACACAATGTTAGGCTTAACAAAGAAGTGCTCAGAAACATCCACAGCATTATATCCAACATCTATTACACGCCTAGGATCGCCAGGTGAGTCTTGGGTAATCACTTCTGGCAAATAACCGTGAATATGGAGGATATCAGATTTAACACCAGCACGTTCCAACAGGTTATCAACGTTAGTAGTCAGGTTAATCACTTGACCAGGGAAACGGTTAGCCCATTCTGCAATACGGCAATGAGCTAAGTTTGGCTCAACAGTACCCAATTCTTCACGGCGCTTGTTGTAAAACTCATTGGTTAGAGTGTACAGGTCAACACCTTTATCATTCTCATACAGCCAGTGAGCCTTAACCTCTGCTCCAGTATACTTCTCAAAACCTGCACGGAAAGCGCGTAAGTCGCAAACCTCCCCAATATCATACTCGTCCCACATACTGCTGCCAGAAGCTGTATCAGTACGGAAAGCGCGTACTCCGCTCTCAACACTTAATCCAGCACCTGATATTACGATTAAACGTCTAGGCATCTTTCTTTTCCTCCAACTTAATAGTTTCTTTCTTGACAACACGACCGCTAAACTCCTGACGGTATGTGTAGTATTTCATTGCGATAATACGTCTTGCTTCAATCTCAGTGCAAACTTCTACTACATCAACCCACTTAGAGAAGTATGTGATGATATCTACGAGAGCACTCATACCGAAACGGCGTTTCTGCACCATATAGGTAGGTGGCCCAGAATCGTGATGCAGTTTCTGTAACCGGAACATCTGGGACTTTGTTTTCATTTCTGACATTCTTTCCTCCAATCATCGTAAGCCTGCTGATCCCCATAAGCCACGTACACCTGTATATTCTCAATAGGAGTATCGTGATCCTGCCAACGGATACTACCACCATATTTACTACCAGGGAAAGTGAATTCTGCGATCTTAGTGAACATTGGGTAATCACACTGCCACTTAGTAACCTCATACTCAGGGAAGTTCTTCTCAACGTAAGCTTTAAAGTCTTCTCCAGCCTTAAAGAATCCATCTAAGTAGTGTGCGTGTTGCTCTACTTCTTTCATATTGAGATAGATGTGCTTACGGTTAGGACTTTCCACAAGTTCATCGGGGATGTACAAACCATCCATATGATCAGGGTATTCTTTTTCCAACTTGTCGTACTGCTGCCGTGTCACTGGTTCGTTCATCCGGTGCTGCCAGTATTCACTGTAAATATACCAGCCTTCCTCTAAGAAAGCCTTCTCCGGCACATAACCCAAAACAGCCCACTTGTCAAACTTAGGATCACGTTTGACGGAGTATTCAGTTTCTTCGTAGTAGTGGCCCATACGACTAGCTCCCAAACGTCGAGCCTGCAATCCGTGGGTAGCGAATACAATAACAGCACCATCTTCATAATCAGGTGCAGTGACAACAAAAGCTCTAGCAATATTTTCCATTATTTTCCTCCAGAAACGACAAAAGGAGAAGGTATCACACCTTCTCCTTAAAATCAACCTTCGATTACAACACTTACTTTGTTCACCTGACCAAACGCGTCATAGTAAAACACTTCAAAGCCTTCGAGAGAATGATAAATACCATCCATATCGTAATCTTCGGGCCAGCTTTCCAGCCATTCTCCTCCGATATACTTATCATAGTTCTCCACGTTCTCATAAGAGTCATAACCACCCTTACCGTTGCGATACAGATTTGCACAATCAACTAAGAACTGTAAAAACTCGTACATAGACTCAGTTTCAGTAATAGGGAAAACCTTCTCTTCGATGATCTCCCCATCTGCATCTCCGATCATAAACGTAGTACTCACCAAGTAGGAGTTGAAGAAGCGAGGAGCAACGCTTTCAGCAATCATCACAGTTCTTACCTTGCCTAGAGGAGGCTGTCCGTGCTTGGGTGCAACAAACCCTTTGTGAACCTTAATTGAATTCTTCATTTTACCTCCTGTTATGCCCAACGCAGATGGACGATCATTTCGTAAACCAGCCACACTGTACCAACGACACTTGCAATGGCTCCCACACCTGCCATAAGGAACAGGATCATAAACATCCCTTCCCAACCTTTACCGAACATCTTCTTTCTCCTCTAGTAGCTTGCGTAAACGCAACACTTCAAAAGCCAACACTCGCTCCAGACCATTACGGCTATCATCTCGTAGGTGGACAAGCAACTCTTCTGTTAGT
>JASKGN010021770.1:0-12997 GCA_030556245.1 Falagria sp. GC000072 | reverse complement strand
TATTCATTCGAGAGCCCTAAGGACAACAAATGCTGTTCAACATGATAGCCTTTTTGTACATAGGGATTCACCTGAAGATAATCCCAATATTCGTTTTGAATTTACAGCAGATAATCAGAAGGTATAAATTATTCCTTACATATATATCATGCTTCGTTCAAAGTCTTAGTAATTGAAGTATTTTTTAGAGAGTTGAAGCAATTTTAGCCATTTATCCTGAAGGACATAAAAGAGCTGCAATGATTCCTTTATTGGATTTAGCTCAGAGACAGCATGGATGGTTACCTATTTCAGCTATGCATAAAGTAGCAGAAATTTTAAATCTGCCTAATATGAGAGTATATGAAGTTGCAACATTTTATACAATGTTTATGAGGTAATTTGATGTTTCCTGTATACAGCAAGTTTAATTAAAGTAAAAATATTTTAGAAAACCTATGGGTAAATATCACCTCCAAGTATGCACTACAACACCTTGTTGGCTTAGAGGTTCAGATGAAATTTTAGAAACAATTGTGAAAGATTTAAATCTTAAAGTAGGAGAGACTTCTTCAGATGGTATGTTTACTATCTCAGAAGTTGAATGTTTGGGGGCTTGTGTCAATGCACCAATGGTTCAGATTAATGATGATTATTATGTAAGTCTCAAATGTTTTTAAAACATTTCAATTTTTATCTTGAAATTTGTATTTTAGGAAGATTTAACTACAAAGGATACTCTAGAAATTTTGAATTGTTTAAAACAAGGACAGAAACCTAAACCAGGACCATGGTAATAATATTAAATTTTATTTATCTTCAATGTTAATTTCGGTTTTATTTAGGAATGGACGCATGGCTTCTGAACCTTTGGGAGAACCTACATCTTTAAGTGGTGAGCCTCCAGGCCCAGGATTTGGTGTTCGAAGCGATTTGTAATCGTGTTGTAATTAGAAAATATAACTTCAGTTAATAAATATATAAATGATAAATCCTAATTATAGTGTTTATTTACATTTACCCTTTAGTTTTGTAAAATTTAAAAATTTATATTAAATAAGAAACCTTACAATAATCTTACATTATCAAGTCATTGATCATCATTCTTTAAAGGAAAATTAAATTTAAATGAATTATCAGAAGACTTAAAAGCTTTGGCTTTTGTTGTGTCATCTGTACTAGGAACATTTACAGTTGTAGTTGGATTTGTGTTTGAATTAATTTTTATGTCTTCAATAATTTTAATAGAAGAAACATCAGGCAATGGGAAATTAAATCTGAACTCTTTTCCACTTGCAGTAGCAAAAAGTGACTTTTTAATAAACACTGATTTCTTGCTTGGAGTAGCAGGTTTTACCTTAATTCGATTAGCATCTGAAATTGATTATTATTAAATTAAAAAGTAGCTTTTGTTTTAAGGAATTTTTTCATACTTGATTGTGCTTGATATTTCTTCTCTTCAGCTTCCATCTTAGCTCTGTAATCCCCAAATGCCATTCGCATTACTTGTCTTTTTTTAATTATTGCAGCTGAATTGCTCATTAAGGTGTTTAGAATCTTTGTAGATTCAACAACTATAATAATAATCAAGATAATAAATAATTATATAGCAAGAGGTTTTTATTTTACCTTGCTTCGGGTTAAGTTTTCCACTTTTCAAGGAATTCTGTACTTGTTGAATACACCAACATAGCTCTACTTCAAATTTTTGAGCCATTTCTGAATTTGGATCTTCATCCAAGACTGTTGTTGTTGTTGCTGCTGTTTGCGTTGAGGCTGAACTTGTTGATGGTATAGGCACAGGTATAGGTTTCGGAATATTTTGCAATTTGCCTTTGTTTTGGTGTAAATTAAGTTTCTTCTTAACCATTATGTTATTTGGAATTTGACAATCTAGATAAATTTCTTGAAATTAAGAAGCACGTTGTTATGCTAAATTCAGCTGATAACAAACAGAGATGAAACAGAGCACACAACCTCAATAAACTCTTAAAAGTGCTCTTAAAAAGTTTAGTTTGAAATTGGTTGCTTGACAGCATTTCAAATAAATTATAAATTGACAAAAATTGATTATAATTTGTAGATTTTCTAATTTAATAATTGGATTTAGATAAGAAAAATCATATCATCTATCCAATTTTTTTAAATGTAATTTAACTTTCCTTTTTATGTACTTTTATGTACTTTTTATTAGTTATAGAAAGAAAAAGTAGAATTAAAAATTAAAATAAATCGAAATAAGAGGAAGCAACCTTCCTATTTCAATTTATTTTAATTTCTATTTGATTGAATGATTGCAAAAATATCATGACTATAAACACAGTTCTCGTGTTAAATGCTATTTATATTATTATTGCAATCTACTCGCATAATTATACTAATGTTATTCAATGTTGTCGGATTTGACACACATATTTACCTATTATTATGGAAATTGCAAGCCAAACAAGAATTAAACGTAATGCATCCTCTGCTAATTACACTACTTTAATTGTTTGTTTAGTTTGAGTAAATGTATAATAGGTATGAAAGAATCATCTTTGTAATCTTTTAATAGCAATTATTTCAATGAAATAAAGTATATGTAATTAATGTTTTACTTATTGTATATTATTACTATTTGTTCCTAATGGCATAATCCTTAAACTAAATAAAATCAAATTAAACAATTACTTTAAGTATTACTAAGTAATATTATTGTAATTTCAAAATATTTAAGTTAAGTAACATAAAAGAAGTTACAGAATTACAGATGAAGGTTTTGTTCATTTGAAAATTTCCATTGAATTTAATTATTAAATTATGACCTTTTTAACACCACAAATAGCAAAACCTTGACTTGTTCATGAATATTACTAGTGTTATTGTTTCAATTCACAAAAGGTAAACTTGAAGCAGGAAAAAAAACTATATCTATACTTTGATTAAATTTTTATATTTTTCTAGTAATAATGAAATACACTGATAAGATATATTTAAAGCAATAAATACATAGTATTAACTTTGTATAATTTTATAATCCAATAAATATTGGACTATCAAACCATTGATATAGTTTGCCTTTACTTGGATCTGTTCTGTATTCAATGCATTTACCCCTAAAGAAAAATATTAACATTTATAATTATAATAAATTATAAATCCTATGATTGTTACCTTGAGTAATGTATGCATCCAGTAACATGATCCTCTTCTTTAAAACATTGAGGACCCAAAACAGAAAAATAAGTGAACCCAATTTTCTTAGCTATCAAATCAGTTGAGTTTTTAAGACACGAATAAAAGTCCTGATCACAATTACAATGAGATCTAGTAAATAATCCAGTGTTATGAAGACCATATTTAGATTCTCCTGCACCAATGAAATCAAAACATTTATCATGTGCTCTACAACACTTATCGGTCGATTGAAATGTGCCTAAATCATCGATATGTTTTGCTTTATCTCCATCTCCACACCATCTTGTTCCTATAATAAAAAGAATGTTATATGTTGTGTAATAGGAAATAAAATTTTAAAATCTTTACCAGGATAAATGAGTTTCACATGTTTTTTAAAACTTTCAACAGATCCTCCAGTAGTATTTAAAAAGGTTGAATTTGTATCTAAACCAGATTGGGTAACAATTTTGAAAGCTTTACCAATTCTGTCAACAGCTCCAGAGGCCACATCAACAAAAGGTTTGATGAATTGTCTGCCGAATTGATGAGTTCCTTTTTCTTTCTTTTCAACAGGTGCTTCTTCACGATTTGGATCGAAGATTTCCATAATATTTCCATCATCAAAACGGAACAAAGATTTTCTTTGTGCTAAAAAAAGTATTAAGTGAATATTTTTTAAAAAATTATAAATTATATAAATATACATACTAGATTCTGGTGTTGTATTAGTTGAATTTTGCAGTGTTTCAGTTGAATTTGGTGTTTTTTCAGTTGTATCACGTTTTCTTGAAGAAGTACACTTTAATTCTAAAGAGAACACGACCACCACCAAAACTAAAAGATTTATTTAATTAATAATAAAATATGTAAATACTTTACAACAAATACAAACTTATCACATATAATTGCTTCATGCTTTCTAATTATTGGCAATAATATATTTCCGTCGTTAAATGACCGTTGCACATCGGTTACTGAAGTTCCCATTTAACAATAAAAAGCTTTTATACAAAAAATAACGATGATTAATCAAATGTGGATATTCTCCCAACGCCTGCACTGCTAACATTAGTAATCTAATAAAATATTATTTGTTTTGACTAAATTATAGTGATCTAATCAATGCATATTAACTTTATAATTCAATGTTAGTTCGATATGTTGTTAATTAGTAGTATTACGTGGTATTACATAACAAATTGTAAATATACTATTTTGATAATGTTTTCAGGTATTTGTTTATTTTGAATATGTAGTACAAGGCATACAAGTAATATAAAGTTACAATTTTATAATTTAACTCGCAAATTCCATAGCCCTGTTATAAATATGTTTCTTCACACTCGGGAAAAATGTCAAAAGTCTTACAAACTCCACTCTTTTAATAGTAACAACTGTAGTCAATACAGATGTTCTGTAAGTATAATATTGTCCTGAATGTGGATACAAAATTTGATTGAGTCCAAAGCTTTCTCCAGCAACAAGCAAATGTTCGCAAACTTCCGCATACAAAGTATCTTTAGTCAATGCCAAAACGACTCCTTCTTGTATAAAGTACATTGTCCCATCAATATCGCCCTTATCACAAATATGATTCTCTTCGAAATATGTTAATGTCCTCATTGTAGCGGCCAATTGTCTTAGAAAATCCACATGGCAATCTTTGAATAAGTAATGATTCCTTAGATGAAATCCAAACATGGAATTCAGCACAGCTTCTCGCAGATAATAAGGTGCACGTTCCAATAAGAAAGGAAATTGAATTCCATTTCTGACTCTGAGTAAAACAGTAGTGTACATTTGTATCTTGTCAATTAATGGTGGTGATGCATTACAAATCAACATCAAGAGTTTTAAATTATTACAAGTTTCGAGATAGTTCGATTTAATTTTGGTTGTGATTTGCAGAATTACAGCGTAACTAGAGTAAAAAAAGACTTGAGTGCAAAAATCAAGGTAGAGGATTGTACATAATGCTGTCGGACTGAATTTATCAAAAGTATCTTCATAAGGAACAGGAGTTTTACTAAACATAAAAAATATAGTGTCGAGATAATTTATTGCTCTGTGCATAAGAGTGTCTGCTTCTAATCCTCCCTTTTCAAGAAGTGTTGCACTCCAATAATAAAGTACAAATTTCATAGCAGTGTATACATAAACATACATTAATGTATAAATAATTCGCATCAGTAATACATTGATATTGAGTTTCTGAGTTGTTTTCGACATATATCTAAATAAATAATACACTCGGAATAAACGATTTAGTCGAAGGAAGAAAACTACATTTGTTTTAAGAACAATATGAGTCCAAGAAAAGAAATATACTATACATTCGAATGGTAAGAAGCAAAACAAATCGAAATAAAAGCCATCTTTTTGCCGGATATATTTCATAGCAATTTTGGCTCTGCGAAATTCCAACATGCCAAATTCGTCTTCGTAAGCAAAATGGAAAATGAAATACAACCTTACTAACCACAATATATCCCTGATATAACAAATTGTTAGTAATCCAATATTCTCGAACAAAATCATATTTAAAAGTTCAATTGCAGTTCCAAAAAAGAATTCGAAGAAATACAAAGCGAATTGGAGTCTGTCAAAATGCTTATTTGGTTTGAAAATCTTGGTACGAATATGATACAGGTCCATTTTAAGAATTATCGGTCGATGAGTGGATTGTCTTACAATTGATGTTCTCATAGCAATTGATTTCTTTGCTTTAGGTAAAGCTTTGATAAAATCAAAATGCATATTAGCAAGAAAATAAAATTTGCTATGGAATTGAGGATGCTGTACTAAAAGCTTATAGAATTTCACAGATGAAAATGATAAAGTTTCCACATGCCCATTAGCAACCATAGTCAAAGTTTGTCTACATGCTTCACAATTGTCCAAACAACCAAACAGACTGCCCGCAATTAACGAGACTAATCTATTGGTATCAGGACCAACAGCTTCTACACTTCCTTTAAGCAAAAAGAAAATTTTCCCATGAATATCATCGATTTTATAAATAATCCCAGTTTTTCGAAAAGTTTCTTGTCGAGCAATCATTAAAAGCGATTTCAAAAAGTTATCATCAGCTTGTTCAAATACACTCCCTTCTTTCTTCAAGGCTCCACCATAAATATTAAACATCAAATCTTTCTTTACAGAAGTTGGGAAATTATTGATGACATCAGCAATATCTTTGCCTTCGCGTTTTTCCCAAATGTATTCGAAATATTGGATGACTTCATGTCTGATGTTTTTATCAATATCACAATAATTCATGAACCTAACAAGATCTCGCATTGCCTCTTGATAAATTGTAAGATCTGCATTTCGGAATAAGCAATATGCAACAGCTCTTCCTAAATAAATCACTGAGATAATGTGACCAGCAATACTCCAAATTGTTAACACTATACGACCAAATAAACCTATTACAGTATACCTGCGAAATCCTACACCCATTAAGAAACTCGTAAAGAACAACATTGATTCCGCATGAAATTGACTTAAGCGTTTGTTGATTTTTGATAATGTTAGAACGGATGTACTCGAACATCTGTAAGAATAATATTCTAATTTACAGTTGACAGTAATATAATAAATTGCAATATTTAGAGTAAAAGCTGTGAAGAATATTACATGTGGGATTAATGTATATTGACTAACTCTTTTAATCCTTTTTGTCAAGAAATGAGCCAATCCAAAAAGTTTATGTGTCAATAAAAACCTATTCATTCGAGTAAACACTAAAGGATGTTGAGTTAGAAATACATCAAATGGAAATGATCCTACAGCATCAATGGCAAATGAATGCGATAAATAATTCACCATTGTTTTGGAGATTTTTCGTACTTCTATACCATGTTTGTTATAGTAAGATACAATTAAGTTGATTACGATTCCAAGCCATTGAAATAAATCAAAAAATAAAAGGATGTACATATACCCAATATTATGAACAGATTCTTGAGCTAAAGCAGTAACATATAAACTCAAAACCAGCATAGAATTCCTGACAATTTCAAAATAAAAGAAAAAACGTCCTCCTGAATTAATCACTCTGATTCTAAGACTCCAAATTTTCTTGAATAATTTTGCAATTAATTTTTTCACGCTTTCTTTGTTCTTTTTCTTGATAATAAGCAACTCTTTCGATTCTACTTTAAATAAATTGTCTAAATTATCTGGAATCTGATCAATTTTTCTACTTAGCAATGGTTCGCATCTTTCGAATTCAGTTATGGCATCAGCAATTAGAAGAGCTTGTTCCTCAAAGATATCAAGACATCTTTGAAGGTCTTGTTTAGTTATCTTCAACAAAATGCAATCTGTTGTGGAAATTATTGTATGGAAGATTGGTACACCCAATAAGACTTCCATTAGTCCAAGATTTTCCATACAAGTTACAGTTCGCTTTATATTTCCATACCACATTGTGCAAAGGCCTTGTTGAATAATATAAAATTCCTCCATAGTTTGACCACAGTAAAATATCACTAAACCTTTAGGTATTATAATTATCTTTACATGAGATGTGAGATAATTCAGCATTTGTATGGGTATATTCTTGAAGAACTTATTTTCAGCAAAAACTCGCTTAAGATGAATATTTCGGAAACTTGCACAAAGTTCTTCGGGTAAAGAAATGTTGTTAAAATGAATATAAATATCTGATTCAAAATTAAACAATGAATTTAAATAAGCATCGATTCCAGTTTTATAGTTTTTAGTGACATCAAACCAAGTTAAGGCTTTAGCAATACCTAAAAGGTCTTCTTGAAATCGTAACAACGGATATTTGTAAGAGGCACTTGAAGCAATGACATTGACAAGGAATAAAATGTTTAAGACATATGCACAGACTGCAATCATTGTATATCCAAGGAATATGTATGTTTTAGTTGTATAAGGCATTTTACCAATGATAACTCCGCTTACTAATGAAGTTGATAAAGGAATTGTTGACCATAGTTTTTTGTATGTACCAATTGTCCCTAAGACTGTGTGTGCATCATCAAACTCTTGAGTACAATCTTCATCGAAACAATTCAAGATGTATGTAATCATCCCGGCATAATAATAGAAAAATAAAAAGTGAGTTACATATTTGATATATCGAATAAATGTCAGAAGATTTCGATTCCACAGATTCAACTCATCAAAGAAACAATCGATTTTATAATATTTCAGAAGCCTGTTTGCTTGTAGAAGCATAAATATTGTATCAGCGACTTTTCCAGTTAGGAACATTATAAAGTATTCCAAAGGTATTGATGCAACACAATCAAATAAAAAATCCTTTTGTCGGATTCTGTAAACCAGGATTGTTTTAAACGTTAAATAAGTTGCACCTCTAGTGCGCACCGCTGTAAACAATTTCAAGTAAATATCAATCCAAAATAAGAAAGTTATGAAGATTGTGTACACTGTTTGAATGCCTCTGTTGTGTTTAGGATAACAAAGATTAAAGGGGTAAGTTAAAATGAATAGAATTGTTAGCAATAATACCACAACATTCCAAACCATTAAAATAGGGCTTCTTGGTTGGAGAACAAAATGATAAGTTGCTTTCAGGAAAACTGAGTCTTTGACCAATTCAATATCTTCCGAAACAACCAATTTGTCAAGATAACATATGTAAAAGATCAAATTGTCAATATAATATTGCAATCCTTTGATTTTGTTATCCAAAGTGCTCGATTCTCCTTCTCTGTTATGTAGAAAACATCTTTGGAATTGTTTAATCCATGACATAATCAAATAATCAGTTTTAATCAAATAGGGGTCCATTCTTTCCAATACGATTTTCCTCATTTTCTTTCCTTCTTCAAAACGCTCCATAATAATTTTCACAAGTTCGTGGTATTCTTCTGGATAAGCTGCAATCATTTCTTTAAAGTCTCCTTTTTCTAAAATGATTAGTTCGCAATAAGTTTGGCAGATAATTGTACATTTTAAAGCGTAAGCGACAAATAAAGTCGTTTCTCCAAGACTTGTGCCACCACTGAGATTTAATACTGGCGTTTCGCCATCTTCATGAGACAAAATTTGTAAGACTCCATGACTGATATAAAGCATTTTATTGAACATTTGTCCTTTGTGAACGATTATTTGTCCAGGTACAGCGAATTCAAATTTGACTAATGTACTCAAAAACCTGATAATGTTCAAAGGTAAATTTCTAAAAATGTGAGAATGTCGAAATGAATCAAAGGCCATGTCCATAATGATATTTCGACTTAAACTTTCAGGTAAGATCTTGTTGAGAACTTTTAACGCAGAGATACCATTTCGTTCACGTAGATAATGATGATAATAATCTCTCAATGTCATATTGATTTGTTCATCTTCAAATTGCCAATCTTTATGATGCCATTCATTCATGGCATTATATAAATTCATGGTTTTTTCATAATCGCGGATGAAACTATATATTGGTCTCATTTCATCAATTATTTTGCAAGTTAATTCTGCTTCTAAATACAGTGTGAACATAAAGTACACCACTGATAAGATGCTATAAAAATGATAAACGCAGTGGACATGATAGACATCAATATCAGCACCAATTGTAAATAAACATCGACAAGCCACACAATATACTGCCATAAATGCTTTGTAATCTCTATACTGACAGGTATTTTCAAGATAACAATAAGTTATATAATGGGCTGATGCTGGTACGATTGCAGAAAGTAACATTAGCGAAACGCTCCATAGAAGTGTAGCTACCACAGAGATTTTATGAAACATCTTTTTCAGTGTAATAATTGATGTGGAAATGCGATACAATCGAATTGTCACACGTAATCGTAAAACTGCTATGATTACAGAATTGTCTTGTACTATACCATACAGGGTACAAAAGGGAATTGTTGATATCAAATCTAGAATTATGAATTCTAATGATACTGGTTCATTGTAAAGCTTTTTATTCGGCCATCGAATTAGAGAATATGCTATCCGGAACATTATATCGATGGCATACATTAAATCCAGTAAATAGATAATATCTGAAAGTTGTTATTGTAGTGATTTTTTAGTAAGTATTTAATAGTAATTAGGGTTTTCTTACTTTGCAAAAGTCTAATGCCTTCTCTTTGTTTCAGCGTTGGGTCTGGTGTAATTATAGCATGCATTAATTCAAGCCATGCAATTACAGTCACAATAAAAGCTGAAACTGCTATCATTATAATATATCCACTTAAATATTGATATAATAAAACTGATTTCCATCCAGTTTCTTCTGCAAAACGTAACAGAAAATCTTCATCCACTTCTCCTTCAACAAATGCTTCATTTTTTAAAGCTTGGATTTTGTTTATTTCCTTTGCACGCATTTTTTTAGTTTATTATAATATTATTAATATAAAAAATAATTTTTATACTATAAGTTATTCAAATAACTGTAAATATATTTGAAATATTATTGTGACAAGTTTTTGAATATTTTCTGTTTAGTTTTTATTTTTATATTGTTATTTTCGCCTTCTGCTATTTTCATAGTTAATAAACAAATAGAACGTGTTAAAACTTAAATTAACAATATTTAATAAAAATCTTTGTGTTAAATACGTTTAATAACTCTAAATTCTAGTAGAAAATCCTTTTAAATTAAATAATTCTTTGTTTTATTTGAAAACAAAACTTTCAGAAGTTTGAAATTAAACTATAGGCAACTAACAATTCAAACTTATAAAAAATATCTATATTTGTACTAATATTTATATAATAAGTAATATAAGCAAATATATAGGTAAACTTTATTTAATTAAAAAGAAAAAAGCATTAAAATATAATCATAACTGATCATAACTATAATTAAAGACTTTATTTTTATGAATAAAACGTCATTAGTGTCTCGCCAACGTGAAAGTTTCATTTTCAAGCCGTACACGTATCGTAAGTGGGGGTGCCATGTGTCCAACAACTTCCACGTCTCACGAACTTGTGCACGTCGCTGGCGGTGTTTCTTAACATAACGCGGTTACTCTAGTTTGGGTCGTTAGTGTCTATTCACTGTTTGAAATTTCTGTAAATATTAAAACAAAATGAAATATTTCTTCCTTTTTGCATTGCTGGTTTTACCAGCAGTGCTATTCACAATTGATGGAGGTAAGTTTAATAACATTTTAAAAATAATTTCATTCAATTTTTCACCTGAAGAAGTACCGTTCTTACGTGGCACGAATGAGGCCTTATTGTTGCATTTCTTGCTTTCATTGAAATTTGATAAATACTTTATTATTACCTATATAAAAACATTTTTATTTTGTATGTTTTATGTTAACATTTCTATTTCTTTCATTTAGGACATAAGATGATGGCATATGCTGATGAAGATCCCCTTGAAGAGGAAGCTGATGTTGAAGCAGAGGGTGATGTAGAAGTTACTGGAACTGAAGAAGAGGAAGAAGATGATTCTAAATTAAAAGCATCGCCAGATGCAGATACTAATTTATTATTTGTTAGACCTGTTGTTACTGGTGCTTCACAATTAGGTGAGTTACGCATACTAATAATATATTAATATGACAACAAAAGAAAAGAATTAATATAAATTATTATTTTATTATTTAGAGTTGCCTGCTGGTGTTCCTGTTGAATTTCTGATAGGATTCCGTAACAAGGGAAAACAAGATTTTATTGTGGATACAATCGAAGCATCTTTCCGTTATCCCATGGACTTTAATTTCTATATTCAGAACTTCTCTGCTATTGGTTACAATAGAGAAGTTGCTCCATCACAGGAAGCTACTTTGGCATACACTTTTATTCCATCAGAAGCTTTTGCTGGACGTCCATTTGGTTTGAACATTAATTTGAATTATAGAGATAGTGCTGGAGGATATTTCCAGGAAGCTGTTTACAATGAGACTGTTCAAATTGTTGAATTAGAAGAAGGTAAAATAATTAGATATATTTTTCTTGAAATTAATTATATTTGTCAATTATTTGTCAGTTGAAGTTATGTAATTTCCAAATTTTGCAGTGTTTCTTTGTTCATATTTATCAACTTCAATTTAATTCATCATGGAGAATAATAATGAAACTTGTAAATTTTCAGGTCTTGATGGTGAAACATTCTTCCTTTATGTTTTTCTCGCTGCTGGTGTTGTGCTCCTCTTAGTTATTGGTCAACAAACTCTCTTATCTGTTGGACGTAAAAGGACCACTCGTAAACCAACCCCAGTTGAAACAGGCACCAATAATCCTAATAATGTTGACTTTGAATGGTTACCTAAACAAACGTTGGCTAATATAAGTAAGTATTACTCAGAAAAGAAAGATATTTAAATTGTTGGAATACATATTAATATTAACTGCTATTTCTTTTCTTTTAAAAGATAAATTGCAACAGTCACCGAAACAATCGAAATCACCTAAACAAGCAGGAAAACAAACGAAGTCTCCAAAACAAAGTCCAAGGCAACGTAAAACTGCCCATGCTGATTAGTTATTTAGAGTGGGACATGACTGAAACCTCATTTTAAATTATTCATCCATCGCTAACATCATTCAGGGTACAAACTGCGATTTACTCCTTATATTATATACGTGTTGAACCTGACGCGAGGAAACAACTAAATAAACACTGTTATTATTAAAAAAAAAAGCGAAAATTAATGCACTTTTAAAGTGTACATACTGTTATGAACAATTGTCATCTAATAATCTAGAGTGCAGCCATGTGATTTTCCACGTGCATCGTGTACTTGGACTTTTTTTTGTATAATTGAAAAAATAACGTACTGTCTTTCTTTTCATTCAAAATTTATTAAATTTTATGTTTTGTGGCTTGTTTTTGTACTTGAAAAGAATGATATGAACAATAAACTATTTATAATTACAAAAG
>JASKGN010021769.1:0-12341 GCA_030556245.1 Falagria sp. GC000072 | reverse complement strand
TGAATATTTTGAAATCTAAAACAAGAAATGCCTTGTCTGATGGACATCTTGACCAATGTCTTCGATTGTCTCTTTCTTGGTACGACCCCGCTTTTGACATGTATTGCAAAAGAAATGCAGTGTCAACCCTCTCATTAATAAAATTTGTTTTTTTAATAAAATTATATATTTAAAATTAGTTCTTTTTGCTGCATTGTTTAGGATTTCTTTTTATTATAATATAAATTTTAACAAAAATTTATAAAATTGTAATCAAACGTTTTTTTTAACTTGTGGACACCTATAAATTTTGGTCGATCGCGAGGACTATAGAAATCATTCCAGTCGATCCTGTATACAAAAAGGTTGAGCAGCCGTGGGATAGAGGTTTAAATTTTGATTGGATGCAGGTGGTTGCAAAGTGCAGCTAAACACAGAACTTTAAATTTTAAACTTTGTTAATAGTTTATAAATATTTAAATACAAAATTAAAAGATCATCTAAACGCACCGCGAACCACAATTTGGGAAGTACTCTTCTAAATCAAGAAAAAAAAACAAACACATAAAATTAAAAGTATTCAAACATGTTTTATATAAATCAATTTTCATCATTATACAAATTACAACAAACAATATTTTGTGTACATTGCAATTTTCGCTAGGTGTAACAAAATTCATCCAAAAATGGCATTAGATTATACATATTCATAAGAATAATTTAAATATGACCACCTTCCTTTAGTTTTCCAACAAGTGCATCAACATCAGGTAAAATAACACCTGCTTGACGTACTGGTGGATCTTCAACACTAACAACTTTAATTCTTGGCGAAATATCAACACCAAGATCTTTTGGGGTCATTTTTGCTATTGGCTTCTTTTTCGCTTTCTAAAATAAAACATAAATTAACCCTCAAATTTAATACATTATATTTAATTAACAATTCTCACCATGATATTGGGCAAAGTAGCGTAACGTGGCTCATTCAATCTCAAATCGGCACTAATTACAGCTGGAATTTTACATTTAATTGTTTCCATACCTCCATCGACTTCTCTTTTAACTGTTATATCTTTATCACCCTTCTCAATCTATAAAATTAAACAATTT
Organism: Falagria sp. GC000072; assembly: GCA_030556245.1. Lineage (NCBI taxonomy): Eukaryota > Metazoa > Arthropoda > Insecta > Coleoptera > Staphylinidae > Falagria > Falagria sp. GC000072. The sequence goes on along the minus strand of JASKGN010021769.1, from coordinate 11,249 downwards.
CAATTGATAGGTGTATGTTTTTCTTTTTAAGTTGTATTTAAAAAGTTTTTCTACCTGTGAAGCAAATGTAGCTTGTGGCCAATCTAAATTAGCTGCAGTCATCTGCGCAGTTTGATTAGAATCATCATCAATGGCTTGCTTTCCAACAATGATCATATCAACCTTTTCTTTTTTAGCAATTTCAGCCAAAATCTTCGAAACATGTATGGGCTGTAAAGTTTCATAATCCTTGCCACTAACTTCAACGTGAATTCCTTTATCAACGCCCATGGCTAATGCAGTCCTAATGACTTCTTGACTTTGTGTTGGTCCACATGACACTGCAATAATCTCGGAAGCAATTTTCTTTTCTTTCATACGTATAGCTTCTTCCACAGCAATTTCATCAAATGGATTCATGGAATGCTTAACTCCATCTGTGACAACACCAGTCTTATCTGGCTTCACACGAATCTATAAACATGAAACAATTCCCAACAGGTTGTGATGTAATATATATATAATTTATTATTGTTTTATCCAAATAATGATTTGTAGATTAAAGAAAACTTTGATAGTGAAGGAAGGACAAAAAAAAAGTTTTAAAAGATTCTCTGTTACCTTGACTGCATAGTCGATTACTCTTTTTACTCCAACGAGTACACGTGCCATTTTTAGATAAAATTATTTGATGAAAGAGCTCTGCGATACGCTACTCGCTACTGGAAGCCTGGACTAGTATGTATTATCTGTATTATGTAAATTATGCGAATAAATCTAACTGAGTTGAACGATGGACTTTGGATTTATCAACTCGATGGCAGTGGTATCAAGGGTACCATTAATTTTATCTCTCTTTTACATATGATGCCCGCAAAGCAACTTTTTTCTTACCTTGTTGGTAATATGAAATAAAAGTTTGATGTTCTAAATTTTAAAATTAGTTTAATAAATTTTATAAAATACCATAAATTGTTAATTTTAGCATTGGCAAGTGAGTTTAAATTCATTAAAATAGAATTCAGAAGTCATAACTTTTTAAGATAAATAAATATTTTTTTAAGTTTTGTTTAAATACAATCATTGTATCGTAACATACATCAGCCTCCGTGGCGCAATCGGCAGCGCGTTCGGCTGTTAACCGAAAGGTCCGTGGTTCGATCCCACGCGGGGGCGCATATACTTTTTGCCTTTTATAACAACCAATTTTTTTTTTTAAATTGTAAATATCAGTTTTTATTTTATACATCAATTCATTTTTTGTGTTATTAATTAATTTGTTGAATTTGCTTTCTTTTTTTTGCAATTATTCTTAGCGAACAGCTGTAAAATTATAAGTTGTTTTGGTTGCATATAGTTAGCACAAAAGCAAGTAAAACCTTGCTTGTCATCTTTCAGTCAGTAACAATGAGTCGTTGAGTGTGGTCGTGATTCGATGAGTTTTTAGTGAAAATTTTGGATATTTTGGTTCGTCTGGTATTGATCCATTTCGTCTAGAAAGTAAGTTTCCATTTATAGTATTTCTGATAATTACATCATATGATACGATTTCGTATGTTGTGTATTAACACAGGAATGTATAGTTAAATGCAGATAAACATAACCCTTGTATGTTTCCCAACAAGAGAAATATATGCGGCAGGTGTTTTTGATCAATAACCTCCCCGGAAAATTCCTTTTTACTATGACATTTAACACACCCCTTTTACAATTACTCTGGTTCTTGAATTTTGTCATGAATATCGTTGTAAGTGCTATTATAAAACAACAATAAGTTGAAAGCAAATATGAATATTTGTTATTAAACATAAACTAGTTGCATAAGTTTTGAGTTATTGATTTTTCTTTGAATTCAGTTTTTTAATTGAGTTCTGGTAACTGTGATGGGTGACTCATGATAAAGATTCCTAAATTTTAGTTTCATAATAGTTTGTCTTGTTATTCTCATCATTTGGGGAATTTTTCTTTATGACAAATATTGCTAGACAATTTTCATTAGAGCATGTTTATTTTTATTTGTTAATGGAGACAAACCTTCTGGGTAGTTTTTATTGCCAAAAATATTTTGGTGAAATAATACTGGGTGGAAATTTACCAGACAAGTTCCAACTTGCTGTTGCAAGTGGAAACCCTGACTCAAGCTCCCTTGACAACAACTTGAATGAACAAAGCAAAGTTTGCTTTGAGTCATCAGATTCACTTGTATTCGCTTCACAGCTGTTAACATTTTATTTTCAAGTGAAATATTTTTCAATTCGGTCGCTTTATAACATAACATTACAACATGTAATACATGATTTTTTTTATATAGAAAAACAAAAACTGTCGGCCATTTTGCAAATCTCATTATATGACTGTAGGCCTTATAATGTCCGTTATATTTTTATTATAAAAATTCTTTGGAATTAACAATTGAAGTAACGGAATTCGTTAATGTTGTAAGAATTTTATATTATTACAATAGTCTAGGTAGGTAAACATGAAGTTTAAGAAAACAAAAAAAAATACCCGGTCTTCAAATAGCATTGAAAACTACATGTCCAGTTTTTAATGGTCTTGAAGTTTGAAGACCCGATATTGACATCACAATCCTTCATTTTGTTTCTAGTAACTATGCACAGCTTCAGAGCCCAAAATTTCTTAATACTTGCCTGGTTGTATACATTTGTACCTTTAATTTGAGATAACCACGTGTAAAATAAACTAATAAACGAACGAAGATGTTGTATGAAGTAAAGATGAGAAGTTTCCGGTTTGGATGTATGCCAAATGCTGCTCTAGTTCTGGCACAAAGATGATTTGCAATCTTGCCAAAGAAAGAAAATATATCGCTCTCGACAATTATTTTATGAATACATACATAGTTTTAGCATCTATTTACTTTTTTTTTTAATTTGTAATTATTAATTGTTAGCCATAATTTTCTAATTATAACTTGATATTTAAGATTGGAAAGATTCTTACTTCGTAGCGTTCAACAATTTTATTAGTAAATCCAAACGCTATACCCGCGACTGGTTAGATTGTTTAATTTATTTATGTTGAGCCTAATTATTTATTAATTAGTTAATTGACTCGAGACCCTAGCGATAAGTCAAGGAATTTTGTGGTTGGATAAGTTAATGAATTATTATTAGAAACGAATGATACAATAATTCATATTTATCTTTGCGTTTTGCACGCTTGGTTGTTTGTTCTAATACTGTGTAATGTAGGTAGATATGAGTTTGTATGTTTTATTTTAAAACGAAAAGAGGCCGTACAAAGTTACTTGAAGTCACGACCAAGGTAACTTCAATTTGCTACCAGTTCAGTTATTTGTATTTTATAGCAGCTTGTTGTCTAAGAATGTGTATAATAATTGTGTATTACAAGTACACATAGTCTTGGTACAATTTCAAAATGGTAAACAATGAATTTCATACATTAATGTTTGAATTGGTTGGTTTAAGAAATATAATTGAATCAAAATTTGAGTCAATGTAGAATAATTTACAATTAATTTTAATCAGGGTGGAATTAATTTAAATCAAAAATGGATTTTTGCTAATTTTATCCGGTCATAGTGACTATATTTTTAATTTAAATTATTTTAGGGTACATACTTATCTTCTCTGCCATTGTTACATTTATTCTGTAGTTTATATATTTTAGTATTTTCTTATTATTTTGATACCGCGGCAGGACGCAAATTGTCGAAATTTCCATCGATAATCGGTTAGTATCAATTTTAAAACAATACGAAAATTTATACTGCAAATAGAAAATATACCTGCATTCGTTATTTTATTACAATCTGTAATGTGCATTTATGTTCTGTATTGATTTTTCATAATAAGTTCGTTATTACAGATTTTTTATACCGTTGTTTAGCTACTGTATTACTGTAATACTGAAACTCTGTAAAAATTGTAACTTTATTAGTAAAAGAAAAAACGACACCAAATACCACAAATGAATCAAATGTCTGAAGTTGACCGATCACGTTTGTATTACATTGAATTATTACGTTAAGTTTTGTGTTTTAACTATTCGTTTTCTGTAATAAATCGGATTATTACAAATTATATAAGATAACGAATGCAAGTAATGTTTGACATTTAAAAAAAATCATTTAAATAAAAAATTCCGATTTAAATTATAATTTTTGATTTTTTTCAAAATAATCTGATTTTATTGCAATCCTGATTTTAATTCTGAAATTTACAAAAATTATAAATTATTATTTTTTAAACATTTACTTGCCATTTAAATTTATAGTAGTTTTTCTATTATATTATTATTCTTATTAATAGATATGAAAACAGAAAACAACCTGGATACAAATTAAAAGAAAGCGCATTTTATTTTATATATTTTTTAAGAAACAAGAACAGACGAGACGAGGCCACGTGCCAAACCTCGAAAATTGCGTCGTCACAATTTTCATTGCAAAACTTGCCTTATTCTTATAGATTCTTACTTACATCAATGCTTATTTGAGATATACTTATTTGGCACTGTGAAATTTAATGGCCATGAATATTTTTTAGTTAGCTTTGTGAAATATGTGCATAATACATAAAATGTCATGAAATATGTAAACAACTAACGAGTAAGTTTTTATTTTATTTAATACAACTTTTAATAAATCTGAATGACAATGACTCATAATTTTACTGTTCCTTGCACGAGTTTTAGAAAAATATTAATATCCTTGTTGTTGTTATTACATATATTGAAAATTCTGACTGTCAACAGAGATTTTTCTTGCATAATAAATATTTGTTATGCACATGCCAGAATTAAATGTGACATTTATTTTTATCTAATTTTATAAATTTGCTAATACATATTAAAAATGTATCTATTTGCTTTTAGAAAATTAAAAGACAAGTGACTCATAGCTAATCTAATAATATGCATAAGGATTCTAAGCTAATTTTGGTATAATTGTAAATGTGTTACATGCTTATGCATAAACAAATAACTGTTAATGTAATTATAGCATGCGATAAACTCTCGTGAACTGTGTCTTCGTCATTGTATACGAATGACTGAATAAAAAATAAAATTATTACATATGTATGTATATATGAGATAACTATTCTTATGTGCAGGATGTGGATGTAGTTTTAATCTAAAAATGTGGATCGCTTAATACAGAACAAAGCGATTAAAAGTACACTATGTTCATTGTGGAATGGAAGGCACGTGACCAAAATTAGGAATTGGCAATGATTAAAAGTAAAGTTATAATTATAATATAGAATATACTATATTTAATACAAATTAGAAACAGTACATGTAAGCATCGTAAATATGGGCGACAAATTGAAAAATTGTTCACGTGGCTTCCGTTCCAAAATCTACACTCGATATTATATAATATGATGATTTGTATAAAAGTTTAATTAGTTTAATGAATCATAATTATAGATATAGAATGAACGTTTTTCTAGACTTTGAAAAGAAGATAAAAACAAATTTGGTTAATTTTTGCATGGTCTCAGATGCTTTACTATACTTTACTTACTAGGTATAGTATTAATGAGCTGACTATAATAACTAGAAAAATGCTTATTGTAAAATTTTCAATAATATGTCAATCGATAGATTATTAATTCTGCTTCTTTTGCTATAAAATTAATTAATATGGGCAGTTATCTGAATATTTAATTTTGCAAGCAATATTTTAGAAGTTGCAAATAAATATACATATGTACCTATTTTTGACTGAGAAAAAATATATTACATATTATATGTAATTGCAATTGATTGGTTTTCATTCTGAACACAAAAATTAATATATGTAACTTTAATGCTTGATCTTAAAAAAAATCGGATTTTTTTCAAAAACCCGGAAACTTTTTCATGGTATTTGTCTATTAACTTTATAAAAACTTAAATTAGAATACTCTACCTTTGTAGTATTTCCTGTTAAATTTTATGTAAATTTAAACTATATATATCCATAAAAGTGTATTATAAATAATGGCTTTATGAATTAGTCTTTAGTCTATATGTTATCAGTAAATTAACGTCACAGCAAACTTTTGAAATCAACGGGATGTTGATTATGACGTTGTTGGTGTAATGAAATTTGCATATTATCAAATTGCCCGTATGCTTCAAATCGCATTAAAAATAACTTATTTAAATGCCATACGCCATATCAAAATTGATAATATTACTTGTATAGTAGTAACGAAAACAAGTTATTATTTTACTATATATATAAACAGAAGATATTGTTTAGGAACATATGTAAAAATGTTGTATGTTTACATGAAGTGTTTTTAATAATGTAGAACAGAGTTTCTTAAACTTTTTTCATAAATATTAAGTATGTATGTATATGTGAATGTGTATTTTACGATTATAAGTCAGATTATAAGCCCATAGTTTAAGTAGCTATTGTTGTTGTATATGATTATGTATTAAGAATTAATTAAGTAAACATCTTGTTATTTATATATTTGTTGGTATGTATATATATATACAATTAATTACTATAGATAGATATGCATAGAAATTAATTTACAATTCATGCGGATATATAAAATTGATTAGGTTATATATATATTTAGGAGTATGTACTTTATTAAATATTTGAATGAACTCGACAAACGCGCGATTTTGATATCTCACTTTTGATTCGTCGGAAAAAGCGGCATGTTCTTGGCATTGGAATTTTATTGGTTGATTCAAGAACACACCATAAGTAAAATTCAAAGGTGTGTGCTATGTACTTGGATTTCTCTTCTTATTCATAATGTGTATGTAGTTCAGGCGCCTTCAACTTGTTATTTGTTTTGAATTTCGAAAAAATTTGAATTATTTAGAGGTCTACTAAAATGAACAACCACGGAAATCTATACAGAGTGTTTCTTACTACTATATTATTTTAAAATCACTCGCCTTTTACTATTTAGGATTATGTATACTGTTATAATTACTTTATGATGTACATAATTATAAAAATGTGAACTGTTTTATTATAACAGAAACAGTCTTGAAGTTTTTTTTTTGTATTTAATTTGTGAATAACAAAACGTTGTTTTTTACTTGGTATACGGAATTTTTGTTTTTATTATCAACAACAGTATAGTAACTACGCAATGACTCGTGGAGAGTAGGCCGAAAATTTTCGCAAATAACACATTCTCAAGGTCAAACTTGTTTGTTTGTTGGCTTCCCTATATGATAACATTAATTATATGAAATAATATAGTGTTATATAAGTATGATATGTGTTACATATTAGGGCATCCATCTATTTTCTTTGACATCAATATGTTATTGTTTATAGTAGCTTAGTTGTTAGTTTAGTTCGATTGGAATAAAATATTTACTTATATGTTATATGTATGCAATACACTTATTACAGTGCTGTTTGAATTTTAAATGTTTTTTATTTGACATCGGGTCAAAGACTTTGCAAATGTAAACATTTTTTTCTTTATAGCTTTGCAAATACTGAAATATGTATGTTAATATAGTGCTAGACCTTCACTTCGCAAATTTGTGCACGTTTAAAATTCCGTAAAATTTACGTCGTAGTTTCTTGTTTACTTTTTATATTTGCAATGAGTTTTAATAGGTCAATTCCTTTTCAATGAACAACACATTTATTTCTTTAATAAAACTCTACTAATAAATTTTTCAATGTTTGTTTGTACACTTTATGGAATCCTTAACTCCTGTTGTTGTTTTTTTTACCTTCCTCGATATATTGCGTTGTTATCATTGTTTATATATTTACGAGATTCCGTCTGCGGATGTAGATAATATCGCATCGCAAGCAGTTGTTATTCATTGTTTTGTTATTATTAACGATTGTATAATTTAAATCTCAATTGATATTGACTCGCCGCGCCCGCAACCAGCTGTTTTGTCAGACGGTCAATCTATCCTAGCTATATCACAATTATCATTTATCAAACACTTTGTTATTCTATGTGCAATATTTTTTGCGATGAGGATGTGCGTCATCCTATACTATAATAGAAATTTAACTTAAAGATTTGCATCCTTATCATTGGAGGTCGTTAAAGTTTTTGTTTGTAAACAAAATGCTTTTAAATAAATCCTATCAACTTATTTTAACCAAATATTTAAATTTATGTGGTAAATAAAAAATGGAATAATTTATAGTTTATAATTATGTATATTCATGTGTATTTTTAGTAAAGGGTCAAGAAATTAGAAATAAAATTTATTTTCAAAAAAAAATTAATAAAAAAATTCACAGCGCCGCTTCAGCAAAACAATTGACATCGGAAAAATAATGATCGAATGCCTTCGGATTCCAGTTTTACTATATACTTTTAGCTCTATAATTATATTGTACAATTTACAAATTGTAAATAAAAGATAAGCAAGACAAATCAAGTTCAAGCAGAAGATTATTGACGTCGCAATCTACAATCACATGATTCGCAATTATTATGAAAAGATTCAATTACTTATTCGTCCTTATCTCAAATGTAGTTGATTTCATTATATATATTTTCAATTATTACTAATGCGCAACTAATAATTTTTGACATTTAGCCTATTATATAACAAGTCTTATCCAACAATTTGTTATCAAACGGATAAATCTTAATTTATTGCAAATCGTAAATTATAAAAAAAAATTACGTAATATAATAATTCCATCTAGGTTAAATTAAATGAATAAATTAGTAATTTAGAACCTGTCTGTGTAACAATTAATATTAATTAAGTATTAATAATTACAAATTGATTACAAATTGCAATATTTGATAAAACTATAATTAAAATAATAATATCACATAATCTAAGCTGCTGTACTGAACGTGTTTCAGTTCATTTTCCTTTTGATTTGCTTGCTTGACTTCATGCGAAAGCATGAACAGTGCTTATTTACTTATTTACTCAATCTTAGCATTGCCGCTAGCATTTGTTTTGCGTATGTATCTTATACTTACTGTGTTGGTAATAATAATTCATTAAGCTGTTGCAGTTCGATTTGCAAATTAAACTTGTTTTTTATTTGCAAAGAAAATGAACGCTAGAAATCAGGTTGTTAGTAAACACAATAACTCATAATAATACGCAATTCATGTGTTTTACTATTTACGGTTGTTTGCGAAAAGTTTCGCATTTTCCAGTGGCGGATTCTCCTATAGGCGGTAGAGTCGGCCGCCTAGGGCCACGAGGCCTAGGGGGCCCGTCAAAACTAATTAAATACATTGTCCTTATGCAACACCTTGCGCTTACTAATTTTATAAATAATACGATTACATATTTAGAAATTTAGACATTAGCAAATTTGCATTGATGCGCGTTTCCTTCAATTTGGGCCTCAGAATATTTCCCGCCTAGGGCCCCATTCAATCAAGATCCGCCACTGGCGGCATTTTCCAAATACATACATGATATGTAGGTATAATTGCTTGTTCAAATGTAAACATGTTTAAGTTGAATGAATGTATCAAATACTACGTAGAAAATTTTGTTATTGTTGGTAATTGTGATTGATAATATAATTTGTTGATTAAATATGGTAGGATAGACATCATATGGCTTGGAATAAACAGTACCATGAGTTTTACTTAATAATAATAACAACAAGTAATCCATAAATATTTTTAAATTTAATTTCAGTTAGAGGGAGGCCCAAAATTATTTAATTTTAAAGTGTCAAAGTTTTAAAAGGCCCTTTTGACCCTTAAAAATGTTAAAATTTGTAATGTTTGATTCTTGTAGTGGGTTTATTGCAAGTTTAAATGCTATAAAATTTGCAATTATTTAGACTATTCCTGATTTCTTGCTATTTAAAACTTTAACTTGAGCAACGGATATATAAACCTAAAAACACTCGACGTTATATCGTTTATTCAGCTGGGTAAACTTCCTAAACTAGCATTTTCCGTAATTCCAAGTGAAAAGTAAACAACGAAAATGTGAAGATAGATTGATTAATTCTTCAAGGGAAAAGTTATCTGTCTCTTGACAAAGATAAATTAAAGTTCAATAATTTAATCACTTTCTTCTTTTTATGAAATCCAAATCATTAAAGAAATATTATCTTTAAACTATAAATATGTATTTATACCAGTAAATTAACAAAGAAATTATAGATGCGCTTAAATGACGTAGAAAACATAACAATAAATTCATTGACTTTTATTCAAGTTCTTATTACGTCTTTGTTTATGCAGTTTATTGAAGGTTTCCATTAATGTACTGGAAAATCCTATAAATTTATCAAACATTTGCTTCAAGTTAATGAGTACAATATTTTAATTTTAATTTATTTCATAACTTCGTTCGATGTAAAAAAGGCCGCTATATTTCTTCAAATATAAGCTTTGTTGATTTGTTCCTAAAACCCGTCAAACTGATTTGAAACTGATATGAAACTGCCAGACGCATGCGCAGTTTGAATAAAGCTCTCAAAAACAGTTTGAATATGACAGTTTCAAACCGTTTCAATTCACTTTCATCAATGGCTTGTAGGAACAAAGCCTTAAATTCTCCACACGGTTTTGGGTACACAATATCAGCCATCTTTTCATTTTAATCTTTGTCACAACAAAAATAAACCTGTTAATTATTATCAGTATTCATTTCATTTATTATATCTGTAATAATAGGTTACTACATTGACAATGTTAATTCATACATTAAATTTGTCATAATAACATGGTAAATATTATTGTTATTCTCGACATTTTTTAATATTATGTTCCATTTATTTATCTAGGCAGAATGATAATACATCTAGTTACGTTTGATTCAACTCGCACTCTCAAGTGAAAACACATCGGTTGCCAAATGGCACATTCACAATTTTTCAATATGAATTTTCTCTGTCTGTCGATTAAGTAAGAATCACTAGGAAATCCGACGCAATTTACTTTTGTAAACAACAATTTTTAACAAAATGTTAGTTATTTGCTATTAAATATTTCAAGTCTATTTAGTTTGTAGAAGTTGAAATTTTTAAAGGGACATGAAATTGTAATGAAGTGATAATAATTATAAGTATGTATTAAATGAAAGGTAAAAATAAAGTGAAGGTTAAACGTTAACGTTTTAGTACGCACTTTATGAGTAAGTAGATGATACAACATACATACCTACTATCCTTTTCAAAAGTTTTGAGCTCTCAATTTGAATGCGTATTACATTACGTTGCATCTTTCCTTTATTTTTAACTTTAAACATTTATAGTTATTATTCCAATAATAATTTTGAAAATTGTAAGTAAGAAAATGAGTCTATTTATTAATATAAATATATCAGTGAATAAATTT